>JAHREE010149241.1:73509-92650 GCA_033628505.1 Tringa tobata | reverse complement strand
GATCTCCGCATTTGAGGATCTTGAGAACAAGAGGAGACCTGTCTATCAGGGACAGTTAAGCAGCGCTGCGCTGGTTGGGGTGGGAGAGCACCAAATACTCCAGCCTGCATCACCAAGCATCACCTGAGATGGGATCCTTGTTAAAGCCCCAAAGGCACCCACCCAAAAACCTTCTCACTCACACAGAGGAGCAAGATGGGATGTTGCCCAGAGAAGCTATGGCTGTCCCATCCCTGGAGGGGTTCAAGGCCACGTGGGACAGCGTTTGGAGCAACCTGGTCTGGTGGGAGACATCCTTGCCCAGGGCAGGGGGGTTGGAACCAGGTGATCTTTAAGGTCCCTTCCAACCCAAACCATTCTATAATTCTATGGTTCTGCCAGCAGTCCCCCAGCTTGTAGGGGGCAACAGCAGCAGGAACCGGGGGAAGCCTCCACGCCGGGAAGAAGAAACCCCCATGACTGCTCCCACAGTCCAGCTACGCCTGAGCACAGCTGTACCTCTTCAGCGACGTAATTCCACGTTTCAGACCCTTGGGTTTCCACTGCCAGGAGTGGGGCTGTGGTGGGGATGATTATTCCCACGGGGCGAGCGCTGACAGCGTGCTCGCTGAAGCCAGAGCCTCCTGAAGTCAATGAGAGAGGGGCTGGAGTGGTTATTGATTTGCTACCTGACCTTGGCTGAGTCACTTAACCTCAGTTTCCTCATCTGTATATGGGGAATTATGGGACTTGCAGAGTGCCACAAATTCATCAGGGGGAACTACTTAAGAGCCCTATTATGACTTAATGGGATTTCCCACTTCAAAATTACTCCTATGAGGGTTGAAGCAGCTGGACTGGGATATTCATAACCCTAACTCCTGCACTGTTAAGTGCAGAGCTTTTTTTCTTTTTTTTTTTTAAATGGTTTTTCCCCCCAAAAAAAAACCCCACCCGTGTAAATCTTCCAGCTCAGGAGCCCTCAAGTCAAACCATGCCCAGGTTCAAAGCTCTTTACACACACTTATTTAAATGACTTTGGCCTCGTCAGCCATCCGTGCCAACAAGCCCCTCTCCTCGCCCGATTCCTAGGGAGTTTCCACACCACGAGCTGTTGTGGTACGATGCTCAGCTGGGTCCTCGTGGTGTGAAGCCTGCTCAAATTAAACTGCAAACTGTCCCCTAATGGCTCCCGGGAAGAAGTGAAAACCCAGAGGATCACCTTAAAAGCTAAAGGTGGTAACGACGCCCCGGTTTTCTCGGGTCCAAGGTCCAGCTTCACTTGTGGCACAAGTAAGAGTGATCCCACCACCCACAGCAAGGTTTCAATCACTTCATAAAGAGCTTTCCTATGCTAACTTGCTCCTCCACGGGGAACTTAAAACACCACCAAGACTAAGGAATCCCTACTTCTGGCCCGTCACGCTCCCTTGCTCCTTCCTCACCCTTCCCCTCGTCACCCACACAGTCACTTGGTATTTATTCTCTTCTATTTTATTTGGATTTCCCCTAAGCAGAGTCATTAATCTTCCCCACAGATGCACAGCTCTGACAGCTAGGGTCTTGACACCTCCAGTGCCAGTGAAGGACATTCTCATACTCTTCTCTTCCCCCTCCTTTCTCTTTTTAAAAAAACCCTTCATACCTCCCCAGCCACAAGGTTTTGATTAGAAGGTCATGTGAACTGGAGACAAGGGGACTGTGGGGGAGGAAGGCAAGAAGAGGATGCAACTCCCACAAGGAACTCCCAAAGTCCCACTGAAAAGGTCAGCGTGCTTTTGAGTCATCTGCACTGCTCCCCGACACAAAAAAATATACTCAGCCCAGTGCAGAGATAGTTGATAAAGAGTCTAATGAAGTGGAAAGAGTCTTGTAGGGAAAGAATAGGCCTCTCTCATCCTAACATCCCATGATGCTCCATCTAGTTGCTATGGAGACTTAAAAAGAGAAGGGGGTTTTGTTGTCTTGAAGGGCCTTCTCCCTTCCCAGTAACCTTGACCTTTTCCAGGTTTGTGTGTTTGTGTGGGTATGTGTATGTATTTATAAAAAAAAAAGAGAGAGATAAGGAATTCCATTTCTTCTTATCTGGTCATGGCTCACTGGCTGGCACTGATGCATGTGGGGGGCCGTCAGCTTGTCTCGGCGTGTAGATTTGGAGAGGATAAGAGCAAGAAAATACAGAGGGGAGCAGTTAATTAAGGCTGATATTGCAAAGGACATTGTTTGCTGAATAATGAATTCCATATGCTTCAGAAACACAAGTGCAATTAAAGGTGTGAGCGATGAAGGGCAGGAGAGGAGCGATGGGTCGTCTATTACCATACAAAATGGCCCCTCCGGCCCTCCAAAGC
Organism: Tringa tobata; assembly: GCA_033628505.1. Classification (NCBI taxonomy): domain Eukaryota; kingdom Metazoa; phylum Chordata; class Aves; order Charadriiformes; family Scolopacidae; genus Tringa; species Tringa tobata. The sequence continues at coordinate 90,320 of JAHREE010149241.1, read as the reverse complement.
TAGGGGTTCAAACAAAAAAACCAAAAAAACCCCACCACGTATCACACCCAGAGATTATTTCTCATAAACAAGGCAGAGGTGTTGCTGCCAGTTCCCACAGGTGAAGAAGGGTTACCAGTAGCTGACAGCCATTAGAGAGGGATGCGAGAGTCATTTAGACAGCTTGAAAGTAGTTTGCTTTCCGTGATCCCCAACGCAAGGTAAGTCTGGAGCTAAGGAGACAGACTAATGCAGAATAATGCTGCATACGAGAGGTTCACGTTCATTCCCTCCCCATTATCCAAGAAAGCTAGCTATTCTCCATCTTCCATTGCCATTTTTTCCCTACAGTCAAACCAACAGAGACACTCGGAGACGGGGCTGTCACTGGAGCCCACCATTTGCATCCCTCATTGTCCTTCACAATACTTGACCCCCCATCTATGTCCCGCAGAGACATCCTCCACCCTCCCCATCACCTTCCCCAGGGGGACAGGGAAACCCAGTACTGGAGTTTGTACCTTCAAGCTTGGGTCCCCTCCTGGCTCAGAAGCCACTGGCGATCCTGCTGCTTGCTCTCCATCTGAGGGTACAAGCTTCTGTGGCCCATAGTGTCACGGGACAGACAAACAAGCGAGGAAAGACGATAGGAAAACGTGTTGTTTTGTGGGATAGAAGCCACAAAGCTTGGCATAGAGAACTTTGATATCAAGAGTGGAATCAAGATGTGAACTGTCCCCTCTACATCAGAAGAGAAAGCTAGCCGATGGACTCCAGCCAAGAACACAACCTCCTCCAGGTGTGAGACTTGGATCTGGATGGAGGGTAACACAACCCCAGCTTTAACAAACGGGGATAATTCGCCTCAGATAAGAGGATCAGAATTTGACACCGCTTTACACCTGGTTTGCTCAAGCTGTAGATTAATGAGAACCTGATGTCTAGGACGTCTTTGAACTCCTCTCAATTACCAGCAGTAGAAGTGTCCCAGGGTCAGATTTCTAAGTCCTTTAGGGATTTAGCCTCCCTGTCTCTAGGGAAATCTCGGAGAAGGTTTATGGTCACCGCTAACCCTGTGTCTGTGCACTCCCTAAATTAACACAGCACCGACCCCAGGAATTAATCAAAAGGATAAGTAAAAATCCCTGATAAGTAACCCTGGCAAGCTGCCTGTTCTCCACCCCCCGACCCGGGGGTAAGCTCTCCCAGAGCCTGAGTGACTCCGCACGCTGGTCCTGACAGCTTGCCACGTCACCACTCCGAGTGAGAAGAGAGTACAGGAAAAAAAAAAAAAAGGAAAAAAAAAAAGAAATCATAAAAAAATCTACTGGAAAATATTTCTCTTTTAGCTGAGAGAGCTGTTGATACGATCGCCTTTTCATTTTCTGCAAGAGTATGTGGAGCGTGTGTGCGCCTCTCCCCGCAACCCATCTCTCCAGCTTATGATCCGAACGGGCTGGGCTGGCCATTCCCTGCCTGCCAAACCAGTCTCAATAATAAGATCCATCTCCTTCTGCTCAAGGCTGCATTGTCTTCATATCCGTGGAGATCAGATGTCTGCTCTCCCTTTTATCACTTGGGCTGCACGTGTTTTGATTGTAAACACCCTGATAACACTCTTGTTAGCCCCTCGCAAGTGAAATAATAAAGGATAGATAACATTTCTAGCCGTGATACTTATACTGTCATCCTACACTGGGATAACAAGGAGCAGACAGCCCGCGAGTCTGTCTTACTCCGATAAGGATCTTGTCACCATAGATACAAAAGAGATAAACTTTCTAAAATAATATCCTTGTTCGTGTCACTTTGCTCAGGTTGGGTAATACACAGCGCCATTCCTCTCCCTACCCCCTCCACGGAGTGTTTTTACGGTTCCTACCATCCCATCAGCGGTGAAACAAGCCCTGGATGTGTGACGAGGTGGGAATTTACATTCATAGAATCATAAAATCATAGAATTGGCCGGGTTGGAAGGGACCTTTCAGATCATCTAGTCCAACCATCAACCGAACTCTTGACAAAATACCGTCACTAAATCGTGTCCCCCAGCACCATGTCAACCCATCTTTTGAACACCTTCAGGGATGGTGCCTCAACCACCTCTCTGGGCAGCTCATTCCAAGAATTAAGAACCCTTTCCGTGTCAAAATTTTTCCTAATATCCATCCTGAACCTCCCCTGGCACAACTTGAGGCTGTTTCCTCTTGTCCCATCACCTGTGACTTGGGAGAAGAGACCGACCCCCCCTGGCTACACCCTCCTTTCAGGGAGTTGGAGAGAGCGAGAAGGTCTCCCCTCAGCCTCCTTTTCTCCAGGCTGAACACCCCCAGCTCCCTCAGCCTCTTCTCACAAGGCTTGTGCTCCAGACCCCTCACCAGCTCTGTTGCCCTTCTCTGGACCCGCTCCAGCCCCTCAATGTCTTTTTTGTGGTGAGGGGCCCCAAAACTGGACACAGCCCTCGAGGTGGGACCTCACCAGTGCCCAATCCAGGGGGACAATCACGTCCTGAGTCCTACTCACCACACTGTTCCTGACACAGGCCACACTGCTCCTTACCCAGGTAAGAGCAGCTGATTGATACCATCAGCAGGATCACCTTTTGGGCGCATCCAGGCTGTGATTCCTAGCACGTTGCCCGGAGAAGGCACCTAACACTTCTTAGCAGAAGAGTGCTGGCCTCCACACATGGACCCCCTGCATCTCCCAAAAGCCCACCTGGCATCAGCGCGGTCCATCGCAGCAGCAGGAGGTGGGATGCCACTCCCGGTAGCAGGTGCCAACCTTCAGAGCCTGTCTTCATCCATGGTAACTACAAGAGATGCTTGACATTTGGTGCTGAAGGGTTTCCTTAAATGAAAAACGGCTTCGCAATCAAAATGAATATGTGCGCAGAAAAATCTCCAATTGGCTTTCAAGTTGCCGGGTTTCGAAATTGGAAGCCGAGCGTTTCCCTAATAAAGTAAAATAAAGCACAATAAAATTATAACAGTTGTTCAAGTAATACACCTACCAATTCAAAACTACTGTAACCCTCGGGAGTCTTTTTCTTTTTCGGTTTGTTTCTTAGGAAAGTACTTGTAAATGCTTAACAAATTATCCTGAAGAACAAAAATATCTGAGGGAATTGTTTCTAAATTGACATTTTCTCTAAAAAAAAACCAAGGTGAAGTACCTGTTGGTAGTCTCCCATGTTTAGCTGTCTCACTGCAAATGGCAACAGCCAACACCAAAGCAGCTGACATTTAGTGGTGCCCGGTCTGTACGGTCTCCCCATCGTAGAAAATATAAGAATTTATTCTCCTCATGGTAAGTATTGACCCTGGCTTTGCTTCGCTGAATATTTACCTCTTGGGTCAATAAATCATCATGTTCATCTCAATAGAAGTCAGTATCTGCTTATTATTATATTAACCTTTACAAGGCAGATAACAGTTGTTTTTCCCCTATAATAAGATATTGCACAAATTGGATAACAAAGAAAGATTTCTTGGCGATAGCATATTTTTTTTTTCTGCTACCAACATTTTTGCTCTCTTTGAGGCACGTGAAACAACCCGCCTTCCACACACCACATGGAGCTGCCTTTCTCTGACAACCTGGCTTCCAGAGAGAGCATTAAAAAGAGCCCCCCAGGAGAAGTCCCAGCTGGGACATCTGGAAGACACGCGACGCGTGGTGCCCGTCTTGTGGTCCAGGAGTTAAAAGCCTCTTCCTCCTCTGGTTCTCGTGGGCAGCTGCACGTGGTCGAGCTCTTGTGGGAGGCAGGTGTTAGCACGAGGCTTTAGGAGAGAGGAGACAAGGGAGACCCAGCCAAAATTCGGGGAGACAGACAGATCCGCCAATTTGTGAGGAAGGAAGGATGGCTGGGCAGATGGGAAGCAGGAGGATGATGAAGGCAGAAGGAAAGGAGCCTGGCGTGCGGGAAAAGAAGGGAATCTTCACCATGGAGAGAAAAGGCCACGTGCTGAAGAAGTCGAGCCCAGGCTCCGTTCACCGACACGCGGGAACGGCGCGGGGAGGGAGAAAGAAGCCAGAGATACCCAGGGGGGGAGCAGTGCCTGCTCCTCTCCTGTCACCAGCCTTTGCAGATTGAAGACAGCATGGCACTTCTTCAAGAGCGCCGAAGACAGTCCTGACATCCTGGCAACTTCATCCCTTCAAATAAAAATAAACGACTTCCAAGGCTGCATGTGAGATATGGCGACACATATGGCTGGCACGTTTTCCTACAGATTGCCTGAACTGCCACTATCTACCTCCCTGCTTTCTAAAGCAATTTGAGATACAGCTCCTTAGCTATTAAAGTTACAATATAAAATATAATCCTCCCTTATATCTTAAGCTCAAAAGCGCCTTTAAATACAATATACACACTTCTTCACTGCAAGCTAGATTTTAACTGGGCTTCCTTCGCAGGGAAGGGCTGCCCACAGGTGCCATCCAGGCTTCCTGTAGGGATGAAAACTCAATACTACCCACATCTATCATGAGAATAGAATAGAATATAGAATATGTTTCATCAACCTGGTACTCTGAGCATATCTGCCCAGTAAGGGGTGGCTAGGAGTGAGACAGGGGAAAGCTGAAGGGGAGGGGGGAAAGTTTCAGCGTTATGAAAAAAGCCTGAATGAGAAGGATATTGGGACAGAGGGCAGAGCAGAGGAGAAACAGCACCAAATCATACCCGAAATCATTATAAAACACCACTGGAGTCTGCTGACTGACTGTGGATCCAACCGGAGTCCCGAGCATCCCTCTGTTTATAAAACACTCACTTCCAAAAGCTTCTGAGCTGCTGAACGAAAACAAACTCCAGCCATGATATGTGATAAACAGGAAACAAGCCAGAGTAAACACTGCAGTGGGAACAAAGCCTGGGAGAGCAAATACAGAGCCCCAAGGGACAGAAACCAGGGAAAACACGAGGAAAGCACATTCTCCTGCATGGCATGAACACCTACGGCCAAGCAAAGGAGGAAGAGCTCCACCAGCTTTTCCAGCAGGGTGGAGAACCAAGATGAGCTTTCCAGCATGGCAGCAACCCCCCTTTGAAGGACTCTGGGCTTTTCATCTTCAAAACACAAAAGAAAGGCAACGGCAGGCACGGGGGCTAAATGGCTGGTGCCCACCATAAAATCCAGGTTAATGCGGGCAGCTGCTGAAGCCCTGTCAGCAAATGGCAGCTCCAGAGAAAAGCCAGCCAAGAAGTAACTGTTCCTCCTCTCCTCTCCAAAGCCTGGCTTTGGGCAAATCCCACTTCACCCAAGGCACCCGACTTCTCCAGCTGAGAAAACTCTTCCAAAGTGTGTCTAGCTCCCTTCAGCAGGGAAAGGATGGGCTACGGCCAGCTCAGTGAACCTGAGAGCAACTCGTGCATCACCCACGGAGTGGAGACCACCACATCAAACACCATTAAAAACCATAGCTGGGGAACAGCTGCCGCTTCCTTGTGCCAGCCCAGGCTTGTTCCTTGGAAAGATGCTGCCAAGTGTGGCCGGGGACAGCAAGGATGGCCACACAGGGGATGGCATCACTTTACCAGCTTCCAGCCCTTTGAAACACACCCATCCTACCTCCGAAATCCAGAGCTGAACAACTCGGAGGACACCTACGCTCAAGGGCATGGTTCATCCTGAAGGTGCTTCCCTACAGAGACAACGATGAAGATCCCAAGCCTGTGTCCCAGGGACAGGAGGCTTCCTTCCGTAACGGGAAGGCGCTGGCAGAGCAGCACACGTTTTGTGGCAAACACCACACGGGATGATGGCTTTGCATCCAGTCCAAAAACTTTTGGCTTTTTTTTTTTTTTATCTTGTTTTCCACGTGATGGAATCGAAGGTTTTCCTGCTGCGCTCCGAAAAGGGCAAAAACAATAACTTTTGCAATTAGCACTTGGCAGAACAAGCTCCTGTCCACGATAAATTAACGGAACCAACTAGGGAGGAGGGAAAAATAATCAGATGCCATAAGGTAAATCCCGGCTCTGCCAGCGTCTGAGCAGGGGTTGTTCTGGAGCACGGCCACTCTGGGACTTCCTGCTGGGTCTGAGGTGGGACAGACAAAGGCTTCCTCCCAGTGCCCAGCCAAGGAAGGGCAGGAAAAAGTCAAAGCCCACTTCTTTTTTAAGCCAGTCATATGAAATTTATTGCCTTGGTCTCACCTCCTTCGTGGCAACCACACCCCAACAGGGCCTGTCAAGGCATGGGGTGGTAACAAACTGGTTCCTTCAAGAAATGAAGCTCTCAGCTGGGATGTGATGGGGGGACGTCACCGTGTCATAACCTTTTCTCTTCACTCTGTTTGTTCAAAGGCTTTAAATTGCTTCACATCACATCTCGTGTCAGTAGGACACAGACAGTCCCCACCTACCCCTGCACCTGGACAGCCCGTTCCCTGTGATGGGGACATGGCAGAGCAGTGCCACTTACCCCATCAAACCTCACCAAACCTTCTTTTCAACATTGCTAAGGAAAAGCAGGCTTACCTGAGCAAGACACAAGAGCTGTAGCCAGTGCCACTAACTCAGTCTACAGAGACCACCAGAATGGGGACACATGCCATAAAAATTTCCCAAGGCTCAGCCGTCCTCAGCGGGTTACACAAGAGCAAAGAGGGCCTGAAAAGAGCAAGAAATAGCAAGAATGTTGATTTTTCAGCCCCTACCTAGTCAACATCCTCTGGCTCTCCATCCAACTGGAGCAGAAAACTGTATGTCAACTTCAGAAAGATATTTGATCCAGCATCCCGTGAACGATCACTCCGATGCCCCATTCAAACTGGCTTGGACATGAGAGATGTGGTGTGCTTCAGAAAGAGAGTAAGGAACCATAAAGCAGGCAAAATGATTAACAGGGACTTGTCAAGATGGGGAGATGTGCCTGCTGGGGTTCGGCAGAGATCACTGGTAGACCCGTCTTTCGTCACCTCTTCATTAACGAGCTGGAAAAAAAGAAGGAAAGAGCAAATAATAGAATTGGCAGACGACGCTATATTAGGAGGTGTTGCCATCACCAGGGAAGGACAGGAACATAAAACAAATTAGGAGACAGGTTAGAAATCAGGGTAGAAAATAAAGAACAGCAGAGAAAAATGTCTGTCCAGATAGATTTACAGAGGGGATCAAAACCATTCAAGCAACCAGAAATTCTGCTCTCCAAAGGCTTTTGGTATTTCAAATTTGTAGGGGCTGTTAAACAAAACCCAGAACTGTCCCCAGAAGGAAGTGACTGCCCATGGTTCCATTTGTCAGACAATTATTAACTATTTGCTGGCTTTTTTTTTTTGCCTGGAAATGAAACTCAGGTAGTCAGAAGCTCACGAACACTGTAGACAATGGAGATCTGAAGATCTGCCCCCACAGACACCCCTAGCATCCCTCTCCAGCCAGAAGCACAGAAAGCCCAAAGGAGCCAAGAAATGTAATCAAGCACCCAGAAAAATTCTCAAAAATTCTTAAGCAGTCTCTGTAACTGAAAAAAAAAAAAAAAAAAAACAACAAACCCCAAACACTGCAGGATCAGGTCAATGAGCAGCTGACTGGAAGTGGTGTTTCTAAAGGCACTCTTAGACCATGACAGTGTGAGAGGTGCATTGATAGTTCACCCAGGTATCTCCTGCAACTCCTCTGGATGTGGACACAATAGAAAGAACAAAACTTGAACAAGAGAGATGCACACACAACGGCCAGTAGGAGCAGGAGGGCTGAAGAAATATACAGCTCTGGCATTTTAGCATGTATATAGATACATATATATTATTTTTCTTTTAAGTATACATACAGTATTAGATGGATATGGAGATGCTCAGAAATCTTTGAAGACGACATGATGAGCTCTCAGTGTGAAAGATCTCTCCACCCAGACATTTTCCTTGTTCTTCCTTGCTTTCTCCTAGTGGATTAGAGAGACAGCACACTGGACTACAAATGAATACCCAGCCAGACCTGGCCTTCTCCCAAGCCTTAAATTGTTTATAGCCCATTCAATCTCCACTTACAGCCTTGGATCTGCTAATCGAATTGCATCTTCCTTCAGTAGTTGGACATTTTTTTCCCTTTTAAACACCATCTTATCTAATCTGCACCATTTGCATTTTGTGAAGTCTATATGTGGTACAAGAAGCCAGTAAATCAGATTTAATACTGCAAAGAGCTCTTATCTATAGCTCAGCATTTTTTTCTTCAAACACATGTGCGTATGCTCAAAGTAGGGATTTATGAAAACTGTTTGGGATCCTGTTTTCTTCTCAAGATTTAGGGGAAAACGTGATGCTAAATGGCGGCTGGGGTGGAGTTTCTGTGTTGCTGCCACCATAACTTCTCTGCTACCCAACCCATGGGGTGGAAATGCTGCTGTGACCTTTTTCCTCACTCAGGCAGAAGACTGCCTGGGATAGCCATGGTTTGTGGCATCACAGGTGGTCAGGTCTCAGCAGGAAGACGGACCATAGCTCAGTCGGGATCTCTAGAATAGGCTGATGAGACACAATAGTACCACAGTGAGAAACCCAGAAGAGCTCTGCACGTCCTCCAGTACAGAATCACACGGGGTTGGGAAGGGACCTCTGGAGATCATCTAGTCCAACCCCCTGCCAGAGCAGGGCCACCCACAGCAGGGTGCACAGGAACGAATCCAAGTGGGGTTTGAACGTCTCCAGAGAAGGAGACTCCACCACCTCCCTGGGCAGCCTCTTCCAGGGCTCTGCACCCTCAAAGTGAAGAAGTTCCTCTTCATGTTGAGGTGGAACTTCTTATATGTGCCCATTTCCTCTTGTTCCTGAACAGCGTGATGGGTATGGTACCAGAGCAACAGCAAGTGGCATGATGGACCTCTTAGGAGTACTTTGCTGCTCCTCAGTTCTCAATTGGCTTCTGCTGTGCTCATCTGCTTTGACTTCCCAAGAGGCCAAAGACTGACACACTGTCCTTTAGGTCACAGGAAAGGAGGGAGCCTTGCAGGCTGCTGCAGCCCACTGCTTCCTGATTTATAAATATTTTTCTCCTTTTAATGCTTATTCATGCATCAGAGAACGTCCCTTTTCTCCTGACCACAATTCCTGACCACAAACCTTGGCTTTGAATTGCAAGATTGAAGATCCCATTAAAAAAAGAAATTCTGAGAGACTTATTAACCAAAGCTTTTAGGAGGGAACCACGAACCTACTTGCAAAGACCCACCACACAGACCCTTTTAACTTGGCATATCAAACTGGGCACACGTTTGCTCTCATTCTCCAGAAAGTCCTTCCTCCATCCTGCAATTTCTGTTTGAACTTGATCTCTGGCTTCCCTACGTTGTACCTACTGGTGCACCTATTCCGTAGGTGAAATCTGCCCGTTGTTCTCCAGCCCACCTCTGAACCCTGGTGGAAAGCAGCCGTGTCACCTCAGGTCCCTCTGCCAGCCCACTTCCCATGCAGGGCAGACATCACCCACGAGACAGAAGATTCGGAGGTGTTTTGTCCCACGTTCACACAGGATCCTTTGAAAGAATCACCTAAAATTGTATCAAAATTTCTGCTTCCTGATCCTGGCCTGACTAGACCGGGCCCATCTTTTGATCTAGACCTCATCCTGTAGGGTTTGAATTAGTGTAGTGCCCCCAGCAGCGAATGCCAACCATCCCCTGCCATGTATCTCTGAGTGATGAGCAAATTAGAGTCAGGATGAGGCCAAAACACAGATCTGGATCTGCTTGGTGCTATTTTACCCAAATCAACAAACACAGGAAGGGGAAAACTGCCACGGACATGACTTAGCCACGGACCCACATTCACTCCTCCCCTACTGAACGTTAAAATAATGACATCCCAAAGGCAGCACAACCTTCTCCTGCCAGACCAGCTGAGTCCCAGGATGGTGATGGCCCAGGTGTCCTTTCTCCTGGGAGAGCTGATTCTGAGCTTCCATTCAAGCCGATTTCAATAGACTTGGAGCCAACAGGCTTCGCAATAATTCCCTTTTTCTTTCTGCATGCATTTGGTCACTGAGTCTTGTTTCTCTCCGCAGGGGACCCTGCTCACTAAACCTGCTGCCTTATTTAAAGCTCAGCAGCCTCAGCCCACTCCCATTTTTCCACTTGAGACCAAAAAACCTGGAGTCCCCGAGTCATTAAAAGCAAGATGCAATTAGCGCCAACACCGACTGGCTCGCTCCCTCCTATTCCGTGCCCGTGTCTGAAGCTCCTTCCTTTGTGAGCTCTAATGCGTGTTTAATGTGCAACTTAATTATTTGATTACAATGGCATAATTATGTAATTGTAATGTATTGTGCAAGTTGGCTGGAAGGAGACGGGAGACATTTGCGGAGTGACGTGGGATAAACAGAATAACAACAACATCAAGGAAACAGAACAAATCTAATGAGATGATAATTTGGAGGAACAGTTAAGAAAATGGGCACTTTGGAAACTGAAAATTAGCTGGGCTTTTTTTTTTATTTTTTTTAAAATCTTTTTTAATTAATTTATTCGTCCCTCCTGCCCCTTTGTGATGAGTGAGAAATTTCCTTCCCGTTTCCAAAGCGGGAGCGAGTGTGGCTGTGCTTAGAAGAGCAGAGCCGGGCGGGATGTCCTCTCCCTGCCCCACTCCTCCCCACCAGCAGGACCACTCCAAAGATGTGCCCAAATTATCCTGAGCTGGCCAGAACCACGTGCCAGCCAACGGAGCTGAGCAACCTCCCACATGCCAGGGAACAATGAGTGGATGAGGAGGGGTTCATGGCAATTTACGGCAGCGCGGTAACTTAAGTACCCGGGTTCACCCTCTGGGTCCCATCGGGGTGGCAGATTCCCTCTGCGGCATCTCAGCTTTGGATGGGAACACTCACGCTCGTAGACTTGACCCAAAAAGGAGGGGAAAGTGTCCTCAAGGTAAGCAACTGCCACAGGGGAATTCACTGCAAGAATTGCAAACCACATCTCAACGCCTACAAATACTTCAAGGGTGGGTGTCAGGAGGATGGGGCCAGGCCATGTCCCCCTGCCCAGGGACAGGACAATAGGAAACGGGCACAAACTTGAGTATAAGAAGTTCCACCTAAACATGAGGAGGAACTTCTTTATTTTGAGGGTGGCAGAGCCCTGGAAGAGGTTGCCCAGGGAGGTGGTAGAGTCTCCTTCTCTGGAGACATTCCAAACCCACCCGGACATGTTCCTGTGCAACCTGTGGACCTCTTTGGCAGGGAGTTGGACAAGATGATCTCCAGAGATCCCTTCCAACCCCATATCATTCTGTGATTCTGTGATCTCAGGGACAGATTCTGAGTCCAGCTCTGTAAGTTCTCTGGTTCCTCCTTCAAGAGACTCTAATGACTCCCTTTCTCCCAGCAGCAAGCACATTCTCAAGGAGACCACATCAATAAATAAGAGCACCAGGAGCCCAGACAACCAGTTCAGCCTACTCACCCAACTTCTGGTGAAGTACAGCCCACCTGCAACGTCCCAGGTTTCTGTGGGAGACACAAGCCCATGGTAAGTGTTTTAGGGAGACCTCTGAACCCGTTTCTCATCACTAATTAATTGATAGCTGGCAGATAGCTCATACCAGTAAAGCTTTGCATAGCAAGGGTTCCTTCATGCAGAGCTCAGCTGATACAAGCCAAGGCCAGAGAAGAGAGATGTTGTACCCATGACTCTTGGCAACCGCACGCATGGCACGGACACCGTCAGATTGTTCTACATCGATATACAACCAGGGTTACAGCCATGGCTGATTCAGCCAAGTCTTTTTTTCTCAAAGCAGCCTTCCCAAGCCAAACTTTGGTAAATGTGGGATTCTGACCCGTTTCTCCAGCAAGCTGCAGCCTGATCTTGTCAAAACACAAACCCCAGAGTAAGTTATACTGAAACCCTTCCCATATTAGCAGAGCAAACAGAGGCAAGGACAACCTCCTGCCTGTCTGTCTGCCAGCTAGCCAAATGAGATCAGCCAAGGAGCAAACTCCATGATACAGAAGGGTTCCCTCAGTCAGCCCCCTCCAGTAAAAGCAACATCTTGTAATGATGCCAGCCGGGAGGGTGATGGTGAACGTAACCAAACAGCCATCGGTACATCCAGACTCAGTTTGCCAAAAAACTGTGTCACTGACTCCTGCGTGAGCCCTGATTTCAGTCCAAGGGCTCTAACTCTCCCTGGGGTCTTCTAGGTACGTTTACATCAGGGCTAACTACATGCTATATACAATTACAAGCTCCCCTCCCCAGTTTGCCCGTGGAAAGAGCTACAGGAGCTACTGGGAGGAAAAAAAAATCCAGTTTCCCCCAGGCTCCATCCCTTCCCAGAAACACACATTTTGGAACGAGCCTCCTTTCTGAATCAAACACCACAACCCCAAAAAATCCTGCCATCTCCTACCTTGCAGTGAGACAATAAAATATTTTCCACCAAAATAACAAGTCAGCCCTCTGAGACAATACTTCAGGATAAAAATGTTTGCTTGGTGGAGTTTACTTTTTAAAGAATGTCATCTGAAGCCGGAGTAAAAACATTTATGTTTTAAAATTAGGAATAAAAAAAAAAGAAAAAAAGATTTGTATGTACTCTCAACTTCCAAAAAAAAAAAATAGAAAACAAGAAAAACAAAGAAGAGCATTTAATGGAATCCTAACAAAGCAGATTTGGCATCCCACACACATTCCATTGTGTTACTTTAGAATAAAAATGACAAGAAAACTTTCTGGGCTGAAGATTTCTTGCTGTTTGGCTGACTACAAGGTAAAAGAGACTGCAGACTGGTTTGCCCCATCAAAGATTTCCAGAGCATCCCTCTCAAAAGCTGGCTTTAAAACCTACCACTGGAATCTCTCCCTTTCCGGAAGAATGCATTTTGAAAATGGCCAAAAAAGAAGAGAGGTCTTCTCCTGCGGATCCGGGCAGTTGCTGGGCCCCCCAGCAGCATCCATCACCCAGTATGTGAGGTCTAAAATTCCTCTCCTTGCACCAGAGTATTTGTATGCATTTCTAAGCGTTTGAGAATTATTATGTTGTGCAAAGGCTTGTCTAACTCTTCAGGGAGGTCACACAGACGTGTTATATATTCAACAGACGTGCAATAAACACGATTTAGCACCATCTACTCACCTCCAAATACTCCGGGTTCTTTGCTCCCAGGGAAGAAAAACAAAACAAAATTTTAATAATGCATCAGCGATGGTTTTGATTGTTATTAGATTCAGAGATTCCCCCGGGGTGGTGTGACATTCATTGCACACACACACACACACACACATCCCCCAAGCAAGCGTGGTGGCCAGATTGACGCGGGAGAGAAGAGCGGGGGGTTCCACGGGGGAGAAGGCTGAGCGTGACCTCCTCGGCGGGGGCGATGCCAGTCTGAGGGGCTGGAAGACTCTTCACGCCCTTCATCCCAGCCCAAAAACCACTACAAAGTTGGCACAGAACCTGGCACAGATTTTGGACCAGGCCTTTATGACAGTAGCCATGAGCGCTGCCAAAGGATCTGCGAGGCAAAGGGATGGAGAATCAAGGCATTAGTTTTAGCTGAAGAGTTCATGGACCTCAAGGCCAGAGAAGGCCATTGAAATCATGGACTCTGACACCCTGGAAACACAAGCTAGGTGGTTTTTCCCCATCAGGCTGATTGGGCTGGAGCAGACCTTTCAGAAAAAGCATCCAACATTGTGGAGACTCCGCTGCCTCTCTCACGAAACGGTCCAAAACTTTACAAAGCCCACAAATAAAATTCCTCCAGGACAAATAAGCACAAAGGTACCACCTCCAGCTGAGGAAGACTCCGTGACACCAATGCCAGACCTGGAAGAGGACACTAGGAGAAGCACCACTGCCCTTTCACCATGTTTCCTCTAACTTTTCCCTAAGTACCTGCTACTGTGCACTGCTTCCTAGTGTCAAAGAGAGGACATTGGCTCGGTGACTCCCTGCTCTCGGGCTCTTGGTTTTGGGTTGGGTTTTCTATTGGGTCTTTGCAGCTTAGACTGATGAGACCTCTGTTCTCTCTCTTCCCACCTCTCTCCTGCTTACAGACCCCAACCCAGCTGTCTTAGCCCACGCAAGGCTACGGAACATTAATCTTCTTCAGTTTCTCTAGTCACGAAGAGGTTGCTTTCTGGTCCTGACCAGTTGCATCCCACCCTCTTCTCCTTCCTTCCCCAATGGCCTGATGAGCCACTTGGCCTCTCCTCCGCCCAACCTACAGGTGAAAAATTGAAAAAAAACCCACTCGTTTCTTGTAGACAACCAGCTTTCCATGTAAGCATTAAATATCAATTATACGAGAAGCCATGCAGTGCTTTAATTATAGCCATGAAAAATCATCCCATTAATCAACTTTCTAATCAGCAAGTTTCTCATAATAAGGTGGCAACTGTTATTTTATCGATTAACTCTTAACAAGCCACCCAGCTAAATCAATTCCACATTTTTGTGCATACGTCCTGTTTTACAAGGAGAAAAATTCTCCTTTCATCGGGGACTTGCCTGAGGCCAAAAATCAGCTCCTTGCAGCTTTGTTTTGGAGGTGCTGCTGCTTCCCTCCGGGGCTTGCTCATGGTGGCCACAAAGTGGGCTCCTTGCTCTCGCACCCACCACCATCCCAGCTCAGGCTCCACGGAAAGGGCCCCTGTCATCTCTCAAAGCTGTGATTTAGGAGGCTGGGTCCACTTCAGATCAAAAAAGAGCTGCAAAAAAAAAAAATAAAATAAAATAAAGGGCGCTATGAGACACAGAGGGCTTTGCCTTTTGAGAGGAGATGAAAAGAGCTCAGCTCACTTAGTCCAGCAAAACAAAAGCCAAGAAGGGACATGGCTGCAGTCTAGAAATACACAGAGAATCGGCAGGGGGAAAAAAAGGGTGGGAGGAAAAGAAGGGTGAAAAGGAGCCATTTCAGTCGAAGAACAAATGAGAACAAAGCAGCTGCGAATTCATATAAGCTGGAGTTTAGAAATACGTGCTAAGAGGCTCAGACTTTCTAACAGGCTTCCCTTGGGACTCGCTGGGCAAAACCTAAACGAGGCTTTTTGCATAACTTGAGCCGCACACGGCAGAGGCGTTATTGCTGGAAGTTTGTGATGGTTGGGCATGAACACAGGGCTCCGAGGAGCCCGTCCTGCCTTCGGAGAGGGTTTTCTGGGATCCTCACCCAGGCTAGACACGAAGCCACTCGATTAATTATTGCCTCTGCTGACTTCTCCCACCTACCGCTCAGTTCAACACCAATTATTCAGGATCGGCTCATAATAACCTATTGAAGAGGTACAGCTTTTCATTTGCATAAGCAGTTTCAGCCAACACAGTCTGCTGAGACAGAAAATATACACTGAATATTTAGCAAGTCTGAGGGCATTTTAAAAGCATGTGATAGCGCCCAGTTGATGACATCATGTGCTTCTCCTCTTTCCTGAAGATGAAGACTAACGCGGCACAGAACTTAACCCAAAATTGATTGGAGCAGCATTTAAAGAAGAAACAAACAAAACAAAAAAAAAAGCAAGCAGAGTGTTTCCAGATTCAGATGCGACTCCCAGAGAATGCCATCCAGCAACAACAAAGTTTAAACAGAACTGAAAAACTATATGCAAAACCCTGGAGCAGGAATAGAGATTAGAGATGAGTATCTCACTCCTCCTTGGAAAGGTGCAACAAGCTGGTGTGTTGAGGTCCAAATGTGGTTTGACCCACAAACCCAGCATCATAATCCACAGCCTGCTGTTCCAGCCTGGCAGGTGGCTCTGTTACAGCTTCAGGAGCTTGCCCAGGTTTCGGAGAGACCTGTTCCTTCTTTGCTTTGGCTACCGAGTACCCATGAATAGAGGTTTACAGCCCCGTGCGCTTTTCATAGAATCATAGAATCATATGGGGTTGGAAGGGACCTCTGGAGATCATCTAGTCCAACCTCCTGCCAGAGCAGGTCCACCCAGAACAGGTCCCGCTGGATCATGTCCAGGTGGGTTTTGAATGTCTCCAGAGAAGGAGACTCCACCACCTCTCTGGGCAGCCTCTTTGAGGGCTCTACCACTCTCACAGTAAAGAAGTTCCTCCTCATGTTTAGGTGGAACTTCTTATACTCAAGGTTATGCCCATTTCCTCTTGTCCTGTCCCTGGGCACCACTGGAAAAAGACTAGTCTGACAATTCCATGATGTTCAAACCGGGACACTGCTGTTTGTTGCTCGTGCTGTAAACACTTTTGCAATAGCTGTGGGATGGGAACAAGATCAGGAGAGAAGGATGACCCTGTCTGCCAGACAGGTAGCAGAGGGAACCGGGTGTTTGCGCAGCTGCAGCCTCCGTTTTGGAGGTGTTATTGCTAATCGTAGAATAGTTTGGGTGGGAAGGGATCTTGAAGACCATCTGGCTCCAACCACCTGCCCTGGGCAGGGACACCTCCCATAGACCAGGTTGCTCAAAGTGCCATCCAAACTGGCCTTGAACCCCTCCAGGGATGGGGCATTCACAGTTTCTCTGGGCAACCTTGTGGTACCCTCTGGGAACATCATAGAATCATAGAAACATCGATTCTAATGCTGGGGTAATATGTAATATCACTGCAGCACCGAATGCATGGAAGGAATAAAGAGGATCCTACAGGATCTAGGTGCAGCATCGTGCATGCAAGCACAAGTTAGCTGGGGAGCATGTTGTCTCCCTCCAGCCATTGTACCTTCACGGAATCACGGAATCACAGAATTGTTGGAGTTGAAAGGGACCTTCTAGAGATCATCTAGTCCAACTCCCCTGCCAAAGCAGGGTCACCCAGAGCACATCACTCAGGACGGCATCCAGGGGAAGATCTCCAGAGAAGGGGACTCCACACCCTCCCTGGGCAGCCTCTTCCAGGGCTCTGCCACCCTCACC
>JAHREE010149241.1:35115-58630 GCA_033628505.1 Tringa tobata | reverse complement strand
AAATTCCCACGTCCCTGGGTGTTTCTCTTAGCAGATGACTTTGCTGCTCATGCCTTGTCCTTAGTTTTCTCCTAGGGGCACGTGCACCCAGACAGGGACCTGCAGGGACACAGGGCAGCCCGTGCAGAAGATGCCTTTGTGGCACCTGCAAACAGAGCCGAAAGCCCCGGAGCTGATTTGGTATACATTCTTACAAAGGCAACTGCATTTCCGAAGTGTATTTATATCTTATCTATGCTGTTTACCCATATGTTCAATAAATCATTATTCATTATCTGATAAGGTGCTTGCGCTGAATTTCTAAGCCAGGCTTACAGTTAGCACAGAACAGGACACGCTGGGAATACAAATCGAAAAATAAATAGAGCAGCTGTCTCCAGCGAGGCTGCTCGGCTACCAGGGGACTCTGGTGACATCGCCAGCCAGGAGACCAAAGCCTGGGTCACCGGGCCTGCTGAGCTGGATACAACAGCCTTGTGTTATGCAGAACAGCCTCCTTTTTAGTTAATTACACGTCTGAGATCCCTTCCGATGATAGAAGTGACATTACAAAGCAAGCCATGTTTCCTCTCTTCTGCACCGCATTCATCTCTGCCCTGCCCGGACCCTCTCGACAGCCAAGCAGGGACAATCTCTGCTCTTCGGTACCCACGGGGCCCCCACAAAAGCCTCAGCCTGAGAGCAAGGAGTTGAAAAGAGGGAGCTTAGATCCGAGCCCTGCAGCTTGAATAGGCAGGAAAACTCTTATTTGCACTGCCTGTGGCCCAGGCGTAAAAGCAGAGGAGCAAGAGCAAGGCAAATCCAAAGCCCTCTCTGAACCTGTCCTCTCCTTTTGCCTGCTCCACCATGAACCAGGAGAGATGGGGAGCACCTGGAGATGATGCTCCACGGTGCATCCCTCCCACTTCCTCCGACACTAGGAACCAAAACTGGTTCAAATAAGGCCACGGGGTCTCCCACGTCTCAGCTCCCGGTCCAAGGATTAGCCGTATCGGATGGATATTCCACGGGGAACAGGGGGAAGAAGGTGGAGGGAGAGGGCAGGGAGTCAGGTTCAAGTCATGTGAAAAGCGGCTACGGCACAAAACCAGGCTACAAGGAAGTGTGACATCCAATTTCTTGGGAAGGGGAGGCAGAACGGTAATTAAATTTTCTGATCTTGTTAGCCAATTTCTCCAATCACTGCCCCTGAACTGGAGAAGGGGAAAGGAGAGGGGAGACGCTTGCGTCAGCGACGCTTGTGAGGGAAATTAGGTTTTCACGGATTATTGGGTTAGTTCCACTTCTCCCACTTTTTAATTTATTTGTCTGTATGTGCTGCAGAGCTGAAAGGCCGAGATTTTTTCCCCCTTTATTTTTTTAATTAAAAACTGTAGTTTTGGAAGATGAAAACTTCGGAAGGGGGGGGAAGATGCAACAATACAACCACGTCAGCCAAAATCTGCTTCCCTCCCAAACTTCATTGTTAATCCCTCCTTAGAACAAGAGCCTAATCAGATATCTCATTAGCACTCCAAATAGCCTTCGGGTACTTTTACAGAAGGAAAAAAAAATATCAATTAACTGTGTTCTGTATTAAAAAAAGAACAGAATTTACTCACTTATTGCTACTTGCAGGTTGGGTGGTTTGTTTTTTGGTGGTGGTTGGTTGTTTTTTTTTTTATTTTCCTTTAATTCCACAAAAGAAATGTAAGAATTGCTGCCTGCGTAACCCTCTGCCTCTATTATTTCTCAAAAGACAGTAACGCTGCCCCGCTTTCCAATTTCTTTCGAAATAGGAAGCGAGGACCAAAATGTGCATATCGGCAGCGCTCAAGTAAATTATCTGTACGATTATTTCCAACTGCCTGGTGAGTGGTTTCCTAGGAACAATGCCAAGGGGCTATTTTGTTTAAGCTTTTCTGAATTTGGGATCAAAAAGAAAAGGAGCGTAGTTCACATAGTGCCCGGACTCCCCCTTTCATGAAAGCTTTAGGAAGTACGTATGGCCACACGCGTCATCGTTAGCTGGGGGATGCTTGCAAAGGTTTCTTGGAAGCCAGCAAAGACTGGAAACAACAGCTTTTGGGGAACAGAAGGCAGCACCCTGCAATAACCCAGAGGGGCACATCAATAGGTGGGATCAGCAAGCTTCGTGATCGCTTCACACACCACCAATGGCCAAGCTGGATGAACTGACCCATCTTAAAGATGGGTGCTCCCTGAGTTATAGATACGTCTTCCACCTCCTGGGGGGCTGAAAGTCTACACCAGAATAGCTTTCTTGAAGATCTGCCTTGGTCCTCCTCCAGAGCTATTGGAGGGACTGATGGCAGGAAGCACTGCTGCTAGCACAGTTGACCAGATCATAGAATCATAGAATCATCTAGGTTGGAAGAGACCCTTGGGATCATCGAGTCCAACCATAAATCAGCCAGATGGGATTTATTATCTGCTGGCCTACTGTCTGTGAAGCCTACAGATGCTCCATAGAGGAAGACCCAAGACTTGTCAGGGAATGCAGGACCTAAAAGGCACCCGTTCTTCAGGCTTACCCACGTTTCTGCAGCTTCCAGCTTTCCCCTAGACCCAAGAGATGTACTGGGCTTCACGGCACCGGACCATTCACTCCTGTACTCAACACAGGTAAAGGATGAACCCGCAGGAGAACAACGCAGGGAACAAAGGGACAGTTGGCAGAGTTCAAGGTGGCCAGAGCTTCGCAAGCACTCAGCAATCCTGTGCACTTCTCTCAGCCAGTTTTTGATCTCTAGCTACCAGTAGCTTACTGCTCATCCTCACCCTGCCACCTTCAATGCCCTTCAGGGCAGGAACCTTGCTGAAGACATTTGGAAAGCAGAGCTGGGTTATTTCTTCCCCCTTCACCCAGTCATTCAAAGAGTGCTGGACATCATGTCCATCCATGGTGTGGAACACCAACACTCATCTCACACCGACTGCTTTACAGGCAAATCACATTCATACCTGTGGCCTTTTACAGGCCACGTGGAAGAGAGTCCTCAGCTGGGACAGTAAAGAGGCCAAGCCAACATCACACCAACCTTCTAACCAGCTAAATGCAAAGGCCCAGACTTATCCCACCCAAGTATAGTATCCCACCCACGATACAGAGAGTCTGGTCCATTTTCCACGGAGAACGGAGGCGACCCACCCTTAGGCAGTGGCAGGGCATTCTACCTGCAGAGCTGGCCAAAGGGTAATTTCTGGAAAGTCTTTAAGCAGAACAAAAACACACAAAGGCAAAAAAAAAAAAAAAAAGCACCCCACTCTTCCTTCCCAATCAGGGCGAGCACACTGCCTGGAGCCCTGATTAAGATCCTCATCATGGACGAGCTCCGAGCTGACCCGCCCTCATCAGGAGCTGCAGTTGGGGAAAAAAGCTAATTCTGATGGCAGTGAAGAGGAGGGGAATTTACTCTGATCTGCGATGACCCAGACTTCACAGCCATTCAAAAGGAACAGCAACAGCCATTAAAAACTTCACTTTATACACTGAAGAGCCTCATAAAGAGAGTGTGAATTCACGGAGCATTGGCTCAGAAAGCCTATTCCCTGGGTGTCCTGCAGACTGCTATTGTCTGAAATATGGAATAAAGGGGAGGTTCATATTTTACTTCAGACTTATTTCACTCTTCCCTTGTTTTCTCTGCGGGCTGACTAAAGAGGAAGTGATTTATAAAGGGAAAACAAGGGGAAGTGGTTTTAATTAATTGGCCATAACCGTTACAGCTGTACTGGCATCCAGCAAAACAGAGGGCAACAGTCCTTAGACAGAGACACAGCACCCCTGGAAGTCTCCCCAGTAATCCCACTTCAAGCCAGAATAAAATCACAGAATAATATGGGACTGGAAGGGACCTCTGGAGATCATCTAGTCCAACCCCCTGCCAGAGCAGGGCCACCCAGAGCAGGTCCCACTGGAACGTGTCCAGGAGGGGTGTGAATGTCTCCAGAGAAGGAGACTCCACCACCTCTCTGGGCAGCCTCTGCCAGGGCTCTGCCACCCTCACAGGAAAGAAGGTCCTCCTCATGTTGAGGTGGAACTTTCTGTGTTCCAGTTTGTGCTCATTACATCTTGTCCTGTCCCTGGGCACCACTGAAAAAAGACTGGCCCCATCCTCCTGACACCCACCCTTTCAGTATTTATAGGTGTTGAGCAGATCCCCCCTCAGCCTTCTCTTCTCCAGACTAAAAAGACCCAAGTCCCTCAGCCTCTCCTCATCAGAGAGATGCTCCAGGCCCCTCATCATCTCTGTAGCCCTCTGCTGTCCCCTCTCCAGCAGTTCCCTGTCCTTCTGGAACTGGGGAGCCCAGAACTGGACCCAGTGCTCCAGATGGGGCCTCCCCAGGGCAGAGCCAAGGGGCAGGATGACCTCCTTTCACTTGCTGGCCACACTCTTCCTGATGCCCCCCAGGATGCCATTGGCCACCTTGGCCACAAGGGCACATTGCTGGCTCATGGCCATCCTGTTGTCCACCAGGACTCCCAGGTCTTTCTCCTCAGAGGTGCTCTCCAGCAGGTCAGCCCCCAACCTGTCCTGGTGCAGGGGGTTATTCCTCCCCAGGTGCAGGAATAACCCCATGAACTTTTTGCCCTCGGAGTGCTGGTAGAGCCCCCGGGTACAAGGCTGCTGGCACCTGACCTGGCCTTTTACACGGAGAGTCAGCACGAAAGGGCAACTGAAGGGGTCTCCCGGCTTGGACCTCTGCTACAGACCCTCTGTTCCCTCTCCAGAGAGTTCATTTTCACATCACCCAAAGCTCAGGGTGTAGGGAGTGACCCTAGATGAGGAAACCTCACCCTCACATGCAGAAGTGAGAAGTTTGAAGAAGGGGTTGAGGCCCCTTGCCTCATCAGACCCTGCCATCTCACAGCTGGGAGGAGAACACGGCGGGGTCCTGGTGCACTGCAGAGCCAGAGGAAAAGAGAAAGGCTCTTTCGTGTCCAGAAATAAATGTGTTTGTTCTGCTTTCAGCAACGTTACAGCCAGGAGAACGGGCCTCTGGGGAACAATAGATCACGCATTGCAGGTGCCTAGTTTTAAGGAGGGGGGAAACTCTCCAGTTTTCCTAAGTGCATGTGCCAGAAGTTCTGTAACTGAAGTTCATCTTGACCTCAGGGGGCTGGCCCGCTCCTTGGGAGGAAACAGAAAGCTGGGCATAGTCAGAACAAGCTCATAATTAAAAGCGCTTTAGCCTTTATGAGCTCCCAGATGGCATAGCTGCAGCCAGAGGAGGTGTTTCCATTTTAACCTCGTTAGGTACGGAGCGGTGCAATGGGAACCAACAGCCTGAACCAACACTTTGCCAGAGCCTGACGCTTGCAGGAGGAGGGCAGCGACACCGGAGCAGACACTGATACAGCACTGCTCCCTGGTGTGACTCCTGGCACGAGGTTACCCCCCAAAGAGTCTCTGCAGGGGGATTTTTATCGTAGAACGGTTAGAGTTGGGAGGGGGTTGGACCATCCAGTTGGACCAACCGGTTCCTGGCCAGGGACACCTCCCACCACACCAGGTTGCTCCAAGCCCCATCCAACCTGGCCTTGAACCCCTCCAGGGATGGGGCAGCCACAGCTTCTCTGGGCAACCTGGGCCAGGCTCTCACCACCCTCACAGCACAATTTTATACCCAGATCCCATCTCAATCTCCCCTCTTTCAGTTTAAAGCTGTCCCCCCTCCTCCTATGGCTCCCCTCCCTGATCCAGAGTCCCTCCACATCTCTCCTGGAGCCCCTTGAGGGACTGGAAAGCTGCTCTAAGGTCTCCCTGGAGCCTTCTCTTCTCCAGGCTGAACCCCCCCAACTCTCTCAGCCTGTCCTGCCAGCAGAGGGGCTCCAGCCCTCCCAGCATCTCCAGGGCCTCCTCTGGTCCCACTCCAACAGCTCCATGTCCTTCTGCTGTTGGTGGCCCCAGAGCTGGAGGCAGCACTGGGTGGAGGTGTCTCCCCAGAGCAGAGCAGAAGGGCACAATCCCCCCCCCCTCGTCCTGCTGGCCACGCTGCTGGAGATGCAGCCCAGGATTCGGGGGGGATTTCTGGGCTGCAGCATACATTGCCAGGGTGGTTTGAGCTTTATGGGTAGAAGGTGTGAGGATCAGCTAACTGGGACGGCCTTTAGTGGTGGAGTCAAGTAAGGAGTGCGGGGAAGAAGTGCAAAATGCCAGTAAGAATGGGCTTTCCCACTTGCCCCTCTGAAGCATCCTGTCCTGAGACCCATAGAGGTGCTCCAGAAAGAAAGGAGAGCCCCTGCCAGCTCTCCCACAGGAGCAGCCACCGTAGCTGACTGAGCGTGATGAGCTCCAGCTTCTGCAACACGTGGAAAAAAAAACAAAGAAACCCCACAACCCTCCCCCCACTAATATTTGCCCAGCACTTAGCTAGTGCTGAGCACTATTATTCTGTGCCATACAAGATTAACACAAACAGATTGCTTTGTGGACTCACTACTTACTGACGTCCCAAGGCAGATATTCCACTGCCTGCTTTGAAAAGGGTCTCAGGACGTGAACTCGCATTTAGCAGGCAGCCCGAGCCGCTCTGCAGGGCCCCTGTTTCCTCTCCACCTGGGATACAGGCAAGCCACAACCTTTCCCAGGAAGCCTGTCTCATCATCTGCTCCATTTAGGACCAGGATAAGCTCAGGGCTCGGCGTTTCAAGCTCCCAGTGCAGCCTCACATCTTCAGGAGCTGGTGGAACCCTCCCCAGGCCACCTACCCCACCGCCAGCCAAGACACTCCAGGGAGGCAGGAGACCCTGGCAGTTATTTATTTGCAGATACAAGGAACAGAAAGCAATTTCTGTGCCACCTTAGAATCACAGAATCCTAGAGTTGGCTGGGTTGGAAGGGACCTTTCAGATCATCTAGTCCAACCATCAACCTGACTCGGATAAGAACCATCACTAAACCATGTTCTCTAAGCACTATGGCAACTCAGCTTCAAAGTACCTCCAGGGATGGTGATGCCACCACTGCCCTGGGCAGCCCGTTCCAAGGCTTAAGAACCCTTTCCATGTAAAAAATTTCCCAATATCCAATCTGAACCTCCCCTGGCACAACCTGAGGCCACGCTCTTGGCAGTTCCTGCTATGCCGGTCCAAAAAGCAACAGCCACCCAAAAGACAGAAGGCCACTGTACCTGACTGGTGGGGTGGGATGTCTCTGCAGCGACGAAGGTCCAGCAGGATCCGTGGGGAAGAGAGGAGCTTCCTCCAGATGGAAGAACCCCAGGCAACTGCTGAGGACACCGGCACAACCATCAAAGCCGACATCAGGCCACCTTGAGAAAAGAGATTTTGAAAGAGCTACCGAAAAGAAAGCAAAAGAAAGGAGAAAAGGGCATAATGGCTGCTACCCTTCAGGGACAGCCCATGGCAGCCTGTGCCCCTCAACCAGGCCAGCGAGAGGGACCCCTGGGACATGAGGGTGGCACACGGGGGTGGGGGACAAAGGGACCCTGAGGGGAAGACACGCGAGGGATGATGAGGGAAGGGGCAGGATAGGGCTCTGGGCTGCTGTGAGGAAAAGGGTGACACTGGAGAGCGTGAAGGAGACTGAGAACAGCAGGAACCGAGCCGCAGGAGAAGCACTCCTCTCTCCTGCCAGGCTGAAGCAGCTCCGTATGGCCAGCTCGGGAGCAAGAGGACAGAGACCTTATCTAGGCAAGAGCAGCCACGCGTGCCGTTGAGCAGACATTAGACAAAGCCTGCTGCTCCTGGAGGTGGCAAAGGGGCCACGTTACGGACATGTGCAGAGAGGAAAGTATTTAATCCTGTTTTCTGCGGCAAACTCAAGATGCGGTGCCCCTGTTGACCGCTCTGGGGAACGGTAGCTGGCCTCTTCCCAAACCCCAAATATCCAAGTCCTACATCAAGTCCTCTCAAGCTACGTGGAGGAACGAGGGCTGAACAGAAGTCAATAACACCACGTCTGGCTGCTCCTCTGCTCCTGCGGCAGGATGGGGCAGCAACCACTCCTGGAGGGGACAGTCCCACCAGCCGTCCACCCCTGGCCGGAGGCAGAGACCATATGGCTGATCTGAAGACCTGGGGTCAAACCCAGCACCGCCTCGGAGAGAGACAGAGGTGGAGGGGACCCCGGACTGCTGAGGAACATGCTAATGGCTGTGCCGTGCTCCCGTGTTTGTACAGCTGGTCCCAACGTGCCGCTAAACGTGCGCTGGGGGGGGAGGCAGGACATTTTTGCAGGGGATATTCATTCCTCATCCGTCGAGCTCCGAGCAGAGGTTTTCAAAAGCTCGAGTGTACACTTGAGACAGCACCTGGGGAGGCCTCGTCCCGCGCGTGGGGGAGGGAAGACAAACGCTGCCAAGATCTAGCTCTTGCTCCTCGTAAAGAACAATGCAATCAAGTCACATTGTGAGGACCGCTAGTAAAGGAGGATGAGTGAGCCACGGCCAGCAGCGGAGCCAAGCACAATAAAATTACATTCTCCTGTGCCTCCAATAATTGAGAAGGCTCTCAACCCCCACCCTTCACTATGGTGACCTTCACCCAGAAGGTTCCCACCACTCTGCCCTCCCCCCCCCAACATGCCAGCCCTGAATTTCACACAAGCAAATCTCAAACCCAGCGCACAAGTCCCTTACAGGAAGAGTTTAGGTTCAAGAGTCACGCAACGGGAACGCAGACCAGTGTCTTGTGTCCCATCCCTCTCTGCAACTCAGCGTGCAGGTCCCAGGAGACACAACTCCTCCACACGAGGGTCCTCTGGCACACAGAAGTCCCCATCTCTTTCCAAAGAGAGCAGTTTTGGGAGAGGACATGAAGACTGCTCTCATGCTAGAAAACAACCTCGAGCTGTGAGGGGGTGTAATAGGATATTTCAAGATGTGAAGGCTCCTGTTCCAAAGGCATATAGACAAGGACCCACCATGGTCCATTTGAACATCCAGCTCTGTGCTCACACCAGGCTACTCTCAGAGCACCTCAGGAAGCAAGATGGGGTCAGTCACCAGTGCACACCCTCCAGAGGAGCAACTGGAAGGCTCTGCTGGGCCAAAACTGAACCATTGTGGCTCAGACTCCCACCAAAAAAAGGCTCAGATGTGCTCTAGGCATTTAAGTCCTTGGCTTGCACACCCCTCACTCCAGGAGAGCCTTTGCTAAACAGCATTACGACTGCCATCATTGCTTACATGGTGCAAGTACCCATGAGAAACCACCCTCCTGGTGAACAAGGGTCTGGCTCACGTGAATTAAGTGAGAAAAAAAAGTGATCCCACGCTCAAGAAGCCCAAGGACAGGCACCAAATAAGCGACAGACTTCCAGGACCTTGCATTGGAAGGAATCATCCTTTGCAACTCTTCATCAGCTCCTGCTGACTGTCCCTGCTGATTGAGCTGATCAGAGGACCCTGGAAGAGTTGCACAATCAAATCTCACCACCACCACTCATTTTTCAAAAGAGTTTGGGCATTTAAGCACATTTTTGATCCCCTGCTTTTCAAGCATTTTCTCCAATTCCTGGAGGCTTTCACTTCACACTAACTACCCCAGCAGAAGGGGGAATTTTCAGCTGCCACAAACCAAGCACAGCCCTGGCCAATCCTTCATACAGGATTTCACAGGTAGTGGAGGGGGGGGGAGAGGGTGGGAGGGAGAAATCTCCCAGTCTGATGCACATCCGTAACTTTCTAAAACATCTTTTCAAGACCTGCTTATATCTACTCAACTACGGTTATCAAAACACACAGGCCACGGGGCGAAACCAAGGAGAAAAGCAACTAACTTTAATCAGCCAGGCAGCCCGAGGGTGTGAAGAACAGACCCACGTGAGGCAGCTTGTCTGGGGAATCGCGTATTATCGCCCCCAGAGATTAGATACTCAAAATATGAATCCCAGAACCAGCTTATTCCCAGCCCCTAAGGAGCAAACAGGGTCTCACTTTTCTGTTACGTGCAGTACCACCAGTGCTGATAACATCTCCTAGTAGCGTTATCCTCCAGCCAAACGCTGTTCCTTATCAGACTCCTCCGTATGTGACCACTGAGATGGGGCAAAGAACAGTCCAGCTGGAAGGGACCAGCAAGGACCATCTAGTCCAACTGCCTGACCACTTCAGGTCCAACCAAAAGTTAAACCGTGTTATTAAGGGCATTGTCCACATGCTTCTTAAACACTGAGAGACCCAAGGCACCAACCGCCTGTCTAGGAAGCCTGTTCCAGTGTTTGACCACCCACATCCAAGTATCCCTGGACAACCTTTTTTAAATGGCGGGGCCCAGAACTGCACCCTGAAGGTGTGCAACTCAAGGTGAGGCCACACCAACTCTAAATGCAGCAGGATAATCGCCTCTCTTGAGGTCTCGCTGTGTCTGATGCACCCCAGGATGGGCTTTGCCTCCAGTCTCCTAGAGAGCCTGCTGCCAACCAGCACCCCAGGAGTCCCTTTCTGCAGGGCTGCCCTCCAGCCACTCCTCTCCCACTTTATACTTAGAACTGCAAGTTCTCCTGTCCCTCAAGACAGTCAGCAGCACCTCCCTGTTTAGTGTCATCAGCGTGGTGCATTACTAGCATGTCATCACTAATGGTGCAATCAGCTCTTGCGTCCAGACCGTCAACAAAACTGCTGAACAGGACAGGACTTTCCCCTCTGTGAACCCACGTTGGCTGTGCCCGGTGATTGCATCACCCTTTTAATGCCTGTCAATAGTGCCCAGTGTGATATTCTCCATAATTTTTCCAGGCACAGAGGTTTCTTGGGTAGTTTCTTGGGTCTTCCTTCATGCCCTTCTTGTAAACTGGAATAACCTTGGCTAGCTTCTGGTCAGGTGGTACCTCCCCAGATTCCTGAGACCTGTGGTAGATGATTGAGAAGGGTCTTGCTATAGCATCCACTAGCTCCTTCAGTACTCTGGGATGAATCCCATCCAGCCACGTGGGTTTACAGACACCCAACTGACCGTAACTTGCTGTTGTTTCTTGTCGGTGTTGGTCTAAAGCAGCTCTTGATGCGAGGGGTTGGTTGATCTGACCTCGGTGAGAGTACTTGCACAGATTCCTCCTCTTCTGTCTCATTGTGTCCTTTGCCTCCCATTCCCAGAGCATCATACCTGTTCTGTAAAGGTAGCCGAGAAGGCAAGGAGTGGTTCCTCTTACAGCTACATGCAGTAACTTGCTTCCACTTCTCCCTATCCCTCATAACACTGCCATCACCCTGGCACAAAACTGGTACTGGACCAACCCCAGCAGTGGCCATGCTCAGTTGGCTTTTGTGTTCCAGAGATGGCAGAACACAGCTCCACTGGTCAATCTCCCTCTCGGACTCTCAGATGGGCCTCTGTGCTCCAGGCAAAGCAGCTCACCTCCCTGTGCACACAGGGGAAAGAGGATGGGCTCACAGCACACGGAGTTACTGTGTTCTTTACTTCCGTTCAGTCCCAGAGGCAGCTCACATCTCCCCATCCTGCATTGCAATGTACAGAAGAATCACAGAATCACATGGGGTTGGAAGGGACCTCTGGAGATCATCTAGTCCAAATCCCTGCCAGAGCAGGTCCACCCAGAGCAGGTTGCACAGGAACGTGTCCAGGTGGGGTTTGAATGTCTCCAGAGAAGGAGATTCCACCACCTCTCTGGGCAGCCTCTTCCAGGGCTCTGCCACCCTCACAGGAAAGAAGTTCCTCCTCATCTTGAGATGGAACTTCTTCTGTTCATGTTTGTGCCCATTTCCTCTTGTCCTGTCCCTGGGCACCACTGAAAAAAGACTGGCCCCATCCTCCTGACACCCACCCTTTAAATATTTATAGGCATTGATCAGATCCCCCCTCAGCCTTCTCTTCTCCAGACGAAAAAGACCCAAGTCCCTCAGCCTTTCCTCATCAGAGATGTTCTAGGCCCCTCATCATCTTTGAGGCCTGATCCACACTGATCCATGATGCAATCTTTTTACTGGAAAAGCTGGGAAACGTTCCTACGCTGACACCAATTATACAACAGAACAGTGTTCCTAAGAAGGTGGTTTAAAGCACCATCAACAGAACCTTTTTAGAAAAAATGTGAAATATGGTAGGGAAGCACATCCCTGGGGAGGCTCCACGGACCACAGTGGTCCCAGCAAGCTATGGCTATGTGAAGAACAAAGCCCTGATTCTGCAAGGTGTCCTTGGAGCCCTATTATCTGTGATTAATAAGGCATGATGCAAACACTTAGTTAAAACTGATTAGATCAATAGTACACCGTGAATCACTTCTATAGGTTTCCTATAATATTTATATATACTGCAGTTATCAGCAAGTCTCTACTGTAAAGTCGTCTACCTTGAAATTTATTTGAAAAAGTACCTTTTATACTCTATTAAAAAAAGCAAACCGACTTTTTTATTCTCTCTTGGAGCTGAACTTATCCAGGAGAAAGCTCAGGGAACAGCATGTGGTATTGCCAAACAAACCTCTTGAGACCGCGCTGCCTCTTTTATCACCTCCTGGAATGGGAATACCCCCTCCATCCCTCTTTACCCTCCCAACCATGCACACTGAAAACAAACCAAAAAATATATATATAAATAAATAAAATTGCTCCTGCTGTCTGTTGGTTTAGTGTTGGTAGGACATAAGCAGAAAGCAGGAGAGCAATAGAGATAGTGAGGGGTGGGGAAGCCAGCACGGGTGCACGATAGTTTGGGGATGACAAAAAAAAAAATCCCAGGGATGAAGATTTGCGCTGGGTTTCAGGAACTCCTCCTGCACTAAATCAAGGCAGCGAATTTACAGCAAATTAATGAAACTAATTTTCTGACTGGAATCATCATCTGTGAATTATCATGTCTTTACTCATTAAATAAATTATCTGTGTCTTCCAAGACATTAAGAACGCATCATAAATTACAGCCCTTCATAAATAATTTGGGTTTTTTTGCCTGGGTTTAAATATAGAGGGAGAATAAAGTGAGGGGAGGAAAAGAATACAAGAGGCGAGGGAAGCAAAGAGGCAAGAAAGAAAGCACAAAGAGAAGGGAAGAGAGTAATGAAAGGAGAAGGGAAAGAGGAGGGCAAGGGGGAAACTCCAAACCTGTGGAAATGGAGATATAGGATCTGGCCAGGTCAGGAGGGAAGGAAATAAGGAAGAAAAAAGGAAGCGAGGGGATGAAAGAGGCCAGGCAGGACGAGTAGCACCCGGCGAATCTTTCGGGTTCGCGTTAATCGCAGCTTAGCGAACGTGGCAGGAAACGAAGGGCTAATATCCAAACCCTCTCGTGACTTTTATAAATGATTTCATTCCAGGCGAGCTCGTTCCGTGTCAGTGAGCACAAACAGTCTGTCCAACAGGCAGCTGAAAAGGGATGCCGAGGAGGGAAGCGCTCTTTGTCACGCAGCAGTGACAGAATTTGCTGAAAGGGGCCCCAGAACGTGTGAATGACAACGGAAAGGCAACGGCAAGGCCTGAGGGTCAAGGAGATGCAGGTCCCCCCTGGCTTACCTGTCCAACGGGGGCAAACCACCACTGCCCAGACTTCTGCGGTGGACACGGTGGTCTTCCCGTCGACGTCCTTGCTCTGCCTCTCACCTGGTGGAGCTCGACTGCAGGGGAAATGCAAAGCACTCGTTGTGGAGACACGCGGCCCATCTGCAGCATTTGGAAGCCACCTGGAAGCATCCATAGGAGGAGAAGGTGATACACCAGCACAGACCACGTTCCACCATAGAATGGTGCGGGCCAGAAGGGACCTCTAGAGGTCATCTAGCCTGACCTCCCCACAGTCAGCAGGGACACCCCCAATTAGATGAGATTGCCCAGGGCCTCGTCAAGCCTCACCTTGAACATCTCCAGGGAAGGGGCCTCAACCACCTCCCTGGGCAACCTGTTCCAGTGCTCCACCACCCTCACAGTAAAGAACTTGTTCCTAATATCCAGTCTAAATCTGCTCTTCAATCCAGCAGGATTCTTCATCCAGCAGGACTTCTGACGAGATACTGAGCACTTAGCAACAACTCTATGCTAACACCTTGCTGAGGACAAGCACAACTTTTAGGACTTATTAGAGAGCCTGCTGCTGCTCTCTAATTATTATATTATTATATATATACATCTATTAGAGAGCCTGATGCTCTTTAATTAGAGAGCCAGGCAGAGGCTACAAAAGTACAAGTGAAACTGAAGTCCTTGGAGTGGTTGGAGTAGCTCCTTTCTCAGCCAGACCCTTGCCAGCTTCTGCAAGATGGGTTCCCACCTTAGTTCTAGTGCCAGTAGGAGAGATGTATGTCAGCAACATCAGTTGCACCCCAGGCTTCCTGCCACAGTGCAAGAAATGAGCCACATTCCATGTGGAGGAGGGTTTGTGCCTGTTTGCAGGCATATGGGGAGAGCCACTCTGCATGGAGAGCTGGAGTAGATGATCGTTGTAGGTTCCTTCCAACTGAAATAGCCTATTCCACTCTATAAAACTGGCAAGTTGGCAGGAAAAATGGGAGTCTCCCTACTGAGCAAGACCCTTGCCCTGAAAAGTAAGCATGAGATCTGATTTAGGGAGATTTCTGATGAGAAGTGCTGACTCAGACAAAGTTTAGCAGCCGTTGATGGTGCTGAAGAGCAAGTCTCCCGGCCTTTCCCGTGGGACACAGCACGGCCACGTAACTTTTTACTGGCAAATGTGAGCTCACTTTGAGATGGCCAAAAGTCAAACTAGAGAGGAGCCAAGCCCAAGCCAAGTATTTTGCCTCTCAGTGAAACTCATTAGCTCAGCACCACAGAACTGCAGCCGCAATGACTTTTTTTCCTGGCCAGCTCAGAGGACAATCACGCATCTGCCTTCAAAACTCCAGAAGGTGGCCCTTCCCTTCCCTCTCAAACCAGCTGTGGTTTACACCCTTGCTTGATAACCCACAGTTTCTTGTCCTACGTCCCAGGATTTGTCTGTGTCAGCACCCTCAGCCGGGCTCGGGGACAGGGCAGGGTCACAGCAGCTGGGCCACCTGTAGCCTCGTGGCTCGCAGAAGGGTGTTTCTGCAGGAAGCTGGAGGATGGCCAGTTCTAGGAGCTCTTGGAGAAACGAACGCAACAGCAGCTGTTTCCTATTTGGAAGTGGAAGGGCTCTGATCTCAGCCCCTGCAAGCCACAAGTCAGGACGAAAGGAATGTTTGTCCCTGTTTGTCTTCCAAGGCCAAAACCCAACCTAGGGTATGTGCAGGCTCACAAAGTTTCCTTCACCAGCACCAAAACCACGGCTGAACAGGCAACACCACCACAAAGACAGCAACAAACGTGAAGCCACGGCAGGGTAGGACCCTGAAAATTTAAGATCAGTTCAAGCAAATATCTCTGAACCCCCTGGTTTAGGTGATAGCACGGATGTCCCTATCGTGGGACTTGGGTTTACCGGACGCATCTGAAGGTTTTGAGAGTCCACCATTTGTATTTGAAGGGCAGCTCCAAACAGACAGACTGTGGTCTTTGGTGGAAAAGGACCTCCTTGGACAACATTTGCACAGCAGTAGTGAGCTGCCTGCTGAATCCAGCCTCCTTTTGCACTAACCTGCAGGTGCTGAACGTTCCCTAAACTTGAACCGCTTTATCGTGGTTCTCCCCACTCCTCAGATTTACCCAATTCGAGGCTGAGAGTAGCTTTCCCAGAAAATTTCACCATTAGCACACGATCCTCAAGGCTCAAACAGCAGAGGCTGGGGCCAGGTTTGCTGCCTCAAGGCCCTACCTGGGCACCCTGAATGCTAAATGAAGCCATTTGGGTGCTCAATAAGGTCCTGGGCAATGCATGCAGCAAACAGGAGGCAGGAGAGGAGGGAAAGAACAGCAGAAGCATCCTCTAGCAGGAAAAAAAGAAGGAGAACACTCAGCTTCATCTCATTTTTGGGAGAGTTTAGCTGGGTGAGTGCCTCCTACCTGCTTCCCACAGCCCACCTACCGTGTCTGCCCACACTGCTGAGCAGAAGGGCTTCTGCAGAGCTGAATCATAGAACGGTTTGGGTTGGAAGGGACCTTAAAGATCATCCAGTTCCAACCCCCCTCCCCACCATGGGCAGGGACACCTCCCACTAGACCAGGTTAAGCTCCCCTGCAGTAAACATCTCTCTCCTGGTCTCCAGCCAGCCTTCCCCAGCAGGATGGTGGTGGTACATAAAGTACATATATGCTTTTCTCCAGGAGGAGGGTAGGAAAAAAAAGCCTTTCCTTTCTCTGCCCAGACCATCTGCACCCGAGACAGCCACAACTACAGGCAGGGGGGGGTCACAGCACACAGGCTTTTCACACCTCTTTGAAGCTGCAGGCTTCCAACTTGGCTCCTTCTAAAAGAAAGGACCCCAAACACCAGGCAAGCTGCAGTTTAACCCCGAGCCTGCCCTCTCCATCCTTTCCACCCCTGGCGCCAGCAGAGCATCTCCACTCCAGCTGCCCTTCCCATAGGTGTCCACCCCAAACTCTTATAGCCCCACGCTGCCCCTGATGGTCCTGCTGTCAACCAGCCCTCAAGGGAGGTCCTTTGTCAGAGCCATTTCTCTGACTCCAGCAGCTCGGAAGGGTGTTTTTCCATTACCAGTGCTGACTGGTAATGGAAAAGCCTTTCCCAGAATGGTTTCCAGCTGATTTTAGGAAGGGTCAGAGCAGCCAGCCTGGATCCCACCACCTCCACGTAGCCAGCATCATCCCTGGGAATATATTTCTCCCTTTTCCTTGGATAAACAAGTTGGTTCTGCTTTCTGTACACTGCCCAAAGGACCTTGCAGTTCAGCTGCCTCTTTTTCCACCACCAGCACAGACTGTTTTGAAACCCAGATCAAAAAAAATAAAAAAAGAATTTAAAAAAAAAAAATAATAAATGGGTATTTCCATCAGTTCCTGAGGTAACGAGTCCAGCCAAGTGTGAAGCAGGTCACTCTCCTCCTTCACAGCTTTTCACGCCATGTGTTTTGTGTCAAGGCCGTGAGGAGAGCTGGCCCCGGGGGACAATTCCGAGGAGGCAGCTGCCGTGGCTTTTGTTTGCCTCCCGTGCAGCCTCCCGGCGCACGCCTCCGCGCCGTCCCCAGCTCCCTTCCCTCCCTCTCCAGCCAAGGCACATCTGCCCCGCAGCAGGCGTCCCCTTCCTTCCCCCCCCCCCGAGCCACCAGGATGGAGAGCCAGAGATTTATGTACTCCCCAATTTTTTATGTGCTCTCAAGAAGGCTGCGGAGGGAAAAAACTTCGCCAGTCACAAAAGCCTCCATCTGTGAGTTTATTTATCCATGCTGGGAAGGCTGTTTATTCTGTTTCTGGGTGGAAACTACACTGGGATCATGGCTTAATTGTATTGTTTGTTGAATTAATTGCCCTGTTTGATCGGCCTTTCTCCCATAATGCTTGGGAACGAGGCGGTTTTTGCTGCCATGTGGGAATGGGGAGGGCTGAAGCTGTTTCTCCCTGGCAGCTGAACGCAGCCCAGCCTGCAGTTGGCAGGAGGGGCTATTTTGGGGACAGCACCTGAGTGGCCTCATGCAAGTATTTTCGCAGAAGTATATGTTGGGTGAGGTTAGGCATCCTGGGGAAAGGCTACAGGCCAAAGGCAGAGGGGCACACGGATGCATAGGATACTGGGCTGGTCTTTCGTTTCTTTTTCTAGCCGCTACCTGCCTTGGTGGGATGGTTGTGCTCCAAAGAGGACCAGCTGCTGAGGCTTACCTCCTCACCGACCAGCAGCCTGGGGTGGCCTATGATCTCCAGCGATGAGAACGAACATCGTGGATTTTTCCAGGTCACGGGGTGAATCATGGGATGCAGAGCAGACAAGAGGTCAGCAGTTTTTTCCATATCGGAACATTTTCACCTTCATTTTCATTCCTGTCTTTTTTGGTTTGCCTTTTTTTCTTGTTACACTCTGCCAGCAAACACCCAGCTGAAATGAACTCCTGCTCTTTCCACGCTCCCTTTTTCCACTTTCACAATCACAGCGTTAACTTTTTAAGGTTTTGTTCCTGCCTCTCCCACTTCCCACGCACACTTCCTTCTGCCTGCTGGCCTTTGGATGAAACACAATGACCAGTGGCCACATCTGACATGGCATTTCCCACACACGTGCTTCTTCACTTCCCCTCTCTGCAAAATGAAACCAGCATCAGGATTCCTAACGCACCGGGGTCATCGCTCTTCCACCAACCCTTACACCAGGCAGGACATCCCTTCGTGAGCCATAACCCTCTGTAGAGCCTTCTCTACCCAACACAAGAACCAGGCACTGAAGGTGATGGACGTGGTCAACCAGATGACCACCCTCCCACCACGTCGGCAACATCCCAAGATGTTGCAGCTTGGGTTCTCCCACTAACTACACATCCCAATAGAGTTGAGGGACCAGAAAGGAGATATCCCTGGAGGACCTCATCCTGCTCCTTCGCCTGCCCTCTGGAGGCTCTGGGAATCTCCCTTCCATGGCAGTGTGAGCTGCTGGAGACAGCAAGATGTTTCAATCAGCAGATCTCTTGTGTCTGACTCAGACCCGTTCCTTGCTGATAAGGAATGAATACTGTCTGTGTCTGTCCAGGTGCGTGTCTCTCTCTCTCTATTTCTCTTTTCTCCTTCATAAAGCTGTCAGACCAAAAATAACATATTAGTGGAAGAAAGGAATGTCAGGTGTAATATAATAACGCGATCAGGAGGCTGGGGGAGTGTGCGTGTCTGTCTGGCTGCCGTGTGCTGGAGTATCTCTGCAATGGTGATAAATGGCTACAGCTCAGAAACGCCTTTCACACCATCTTCACGCCCTTTTCTCCCGCTGCCCCCCATCAGACCTGGAAAATAGGATGATAAATAGGAGGGAGTGCTTACTCAGCGCCTTTCTGCTCCCGAAAGCCGCCTGTGTTTGACACTGAAGGCAGATCATACGTCCCCAGGCCAGAGACTGAGGAATATGACAGGAACGGCCAGACCACACCAGCCTGCAGGCTGGGCTACCCTGTGCCCCCATTTATCTCCCCGATGAACAGAGAAAAACCACACCAAATTAGGCAAGCATCTCCCATGGCCTCCATCAGGCTGTGTTTTAGGGGTTTGCAAGGACAGAAGGAGCATCACGGACCTCCTTGTGTTTGACTGCCTTCCACAGGCTACTCTAATCCTTCTCTGAACACAAAGCCTGGCATTCAGCCCCAGTTCTATTTCAGTGGTGGCATGGTGCTGCACCAGGGAGTGAGGAACCCTAGGAGAGATGGTATCCACCACAGTTAGCTCAGGGCTACATGGAAGGAAGAGGATTTTGGGGTCCCTTGCTCCAGGAGGGTGTCCTGCACCGTTCCCTTCTAACATGGCACATCAGTACCAGCCAGTGCTGTCACAGGATCTTTGGAGGCTCTCTGCAAACTCTGATCCCAGGCTGACCCAGTACGGTGCGTCCCACACCTCTCTGCAGAGTCCTCAAACCAACTCCAGGAGAGTGGACCCAACAACAAAGTTTCCCCCACTGGGAAAGGCATGAAATGGCAAACAGCTTCCCCCACAACCACGACTCATCCCCGCTGCTCACGTTTGGCAGGACTAACATAGGTCCTCCTGCCCAGTGCCACAGTCTTTGTTCTGACCCGTTTCAAAGCCTTTGCTGATGTCCTTCAAGCCAGGCAATGGCACAAAGCTGTACCACCATTCTGGTCCCCTCACCCATCAGGTAAAGTACTCGGGCATCTGTTTGGACATACCTAGGGAGATGGGTCAGTGCCCTGCAAGAAAAGCCTTCCTTCAGTCAACAGCTTTATAAAACATTGTCTTTCAGCAGTTTATTCTCCAGCCCAGAAGACCAGCCCCTGTGTTATAAACCCTTTGCGCTAGAAGTGACTGAAAAGGTGGCTGGGCTAAAGCTATCACAACCAACTTTTCAAGAAGGACCTGGCACAGCATGGCCACGAGACCTGCCCACTGACACAGAGGCACAGCTACACACAGGGAACCTGAAAATCCAGCCGCAAGCATTGACTGGAACCAGGTCTGGAACAAAACACACGGTGGAAGTCACACTGCTGAGGTCAGCTCTAGATTTTATGGCCAGGAAGCCCTGATATTGCTCTCTGGCCCAGTTAACCCATCCCTGGTCAATATCCTCCTTGAAAACCAATGACTTCTGGAGCAGCCTGTCTTTTATGTAGGTATCCAACACTGCCTGAGTGATTTCCAGCAAGGGAGAACTGATTGCTTCTACTGGTTATCTGCTCCAGCATCTAGATACTTCTTCTGCAAAGGAAAAGAAGAAGAGGAAATACATAGAGAAGAAGAAAACCCGTCTTGCTCCCACACAGGTCTCTTATCTTCAACTGGAACCACCTGGGAAGGAGCCCCCAGGTCTCAGGTTCTTCTCACACGCCTTTTGCACTTCAGGAAACGGCACTGCGTATTTCAGCACTTTCCAAAGAACCACCCCAGGGCACAACGCTATCGCATTTCACAGTAGTGCAGGTTTCCCATCCCCGAGCTCTGCCTTGAACGATGACATTAATTGAAATGGCTGCAGAAGTGCCAGGGCTGAGATCCAGCTCCGTGACCTGCTCCGAGTACAGGCTCCTGCGTGGCTGATGCAGACCTGCTGGCTCCCAGCCCACTGCAGAGATGTTCCTCTTCGCCATTAAATATTCTCCCTCCTGCCCGTTCCTTTCCATTTCCTCCACCCCATCACCACCAATCCAAGCCCAGGGGGACTGACAGGCAGGAGCAGGCCCATGGCCATCTTGTCCGGTGTCCAATTTGGGGACGTGCCAGGCTGAAGTATAAGATTCCTACCGACAGCACATATGCAAATCAGGTCTCCTTCTGCAGTCTTTAATAGCCCAAAACTGATTTAACTCTTCAAACACAAAGAGCAAAACCCCTTTCAAAACGTGTGCTACTGTTCCAAAAATTCTGGCGACTTTTGATATGCAAATACCAACCCAGCCTCCTTGTAAAACTTGCCAAGTTCTTGATTTCATTTTCTTAATTTCATCCAGCAGCACCGTGTTGCACAGAAAGATGCGAAGTGTTTCCTTTAGCAGTTGCTAATTAATTCAACGACTAGTCCCTTCCATTCTTTGTTTTCTAGCCTGCTCCTTTTCAACCTGGTCAGTGGTTGGAGGCGTCTAAGGTACCCGTGAAAAGTAACAAGGCAATAAAGTCACCGTGAGGATTCTTCAATTAGCTGTACGAGGATGCGCACCATCCCGGAAAAATGTTTCTTCTGCTAATGAGAGCTAACAAGCCCGTACCTGGGGGATTCTGCACTCTGATCAAAAGAGTCCAATCAAAACCTCTGCAAATTTCTGATTAAACCAGACAAAAGAGAGGAGGGAAGGCACCGAGTCAGATGCTGAATAGATAATAAAATTCACTTCCACTTTTCCTTCCCAGAAAATGGTAAATCTAATAGGCATGACTAAGCAGCTATGAGGGAAGACATGAACAAATTTGTAAAGCAAAGGGGAGTTTAAAGTTCATCTCATTTTCCCCTTCTGCAACATCGTCTGCAATCATA
Organism: Tringa tobata; assembly: GCA_033628505.1. NCBI lineage: Eukaryota > Metazoa > Chordata > Aves > Charadriiformes > Scolopacidae > Tringa > Tringa tobata. The sequence continues at coordinate 37,197 of JAHREE010149241.1, read as the reverse complement.
TTATGATTTAAAGGCCACCTTTCCCCCCGCGGGAAGCGGGTGAGAAGGGCGTGATTCGATTTTGCATACCAAATACGATGGGAGAAGGAGAAAGGCCAGGAGGCACAAGCTGAACAGCCACATCCCTTTGGCACTGTCAAACGTGTGTTGCTTTTTCCAGTTCTTGGAGGCACAGGGGAAAAAAAAGAAATAATAACGGCACGGTGGCATTTTCTGTCTGAGTTCGTACATGGAAATACCGCACCTTTCACTTCTGGGAACAAAGCCAGAACAAATCCTGATTCAACCAGCACCAACCTCACGAGACCCCGGGTCCGCCTTGAGAAACCCTCTGGAAACCAAATGACAATCCTGCCCTTTTCCAGAAGCTGTCACCGTTCCCCTGCTGCATTCCCAGCTCACCGGAAAGCGGTCCCGCTGCTGTTGGCTCACACCTCTCTCGCTTGCCATCGGGATTAACCTCATCTCCGTGTCACAGCTTCCCGGGACGGCAGCTAGGCTGTTCCCATCTGAGGGAATAGGAAAGGATTATCCCAGAGGAGGTGGTAGAGGAACGAAGCAAAGCAGCACCTACCATGCCTCTGCCTGCCCCTCCTGACCCGCAATTCCTTGATAGATAACTTTTTTCCAGTAAATTTCCAGCTCCAAAGGTGGCTTCGTGTCAGTGGATGGCCACGCTGGGATTGAACCACAAGAAGGGAGGCACAAATGGAGGAATGGAGTTGTTTGCAGCAGAGGGAGAAGCTTGGAGAGCTGTCCCCAGCCGAGATACAGTAACGAAAATGCCAGTGAAATGGATTCAAGAGCGTTATCCCATTTATGAATGGTGCAGATCGGGATGCCAGGAGATCCGGACACTGTTCCCTCTTCTGCCACTGACATTCCACAAGTCCACAGGCAAGTCACTTTGCTTGGCTTCACTTCTCCCTCCTGCGGTGGGCTTTTGTCTTATTAGCAGCATGGCCCAAGGCAGGGGATCTCTCATCGTGCCCAAGCACAGCCCGGGTTGTGCAGATGGACAATGGTCAGAGCGCCCAGTGCCCACCATCCTGCCAGGCTTTCCTCCAAGGGAGGCTCTGAGAAGTCACCGCTGCCCCACCGAGAGGGCAACGCCAGCAGCCAGGCATGGGAGAAAGCAGCTCATGCTCCCTGGCTCCACGCACCTGTATCCCCCAGTTCAATAAAACGTCATAAAAGCAGAGAAATTTCACGATAAACACAAATAGATCAATAGCATTAGAACGACTCTTAATAGCTGCCTCAGGCTTTTCATCTACACCTTTGAAAATGTCCAGTAGTGAGTAATTAATGACCGAACCGAGTAATTACTTTCTTGATTTTCCTGAAAACTAGAATTCACCGAAAGAACTTTGAGCTTTACTGGTGCCACATAGCAAATTAATTCAGTAAGTGCTGATATTACAAGCCTGAGCTGCCTATTAAAAGCCAGCAGTGCTGTAGAGTCTGCCTTCTCTTGCTGTCTGATGGAACCCTTTCTGTGTTTCTCCAGCCGCCGGCAAGGAAACAGCTCAACCCTCTATCGCTCTGCTCCTCAACCTTCACAGATTTTGCTAGAGTGCTCCTGTAGTAGGGGAGCACCTCGTCTTGGAGGAGATGCCAGGACCTCAGCGTTCCCGTGCCATCAGCTCACCAGTAGGGATTAAGGCAAATCCTCACCTTACGCCTTCACCATCACAACGAACACGTAGGGGTGGAACAGGAGCACGGGGGTTTCTCTGAAGCCACACGAAAGCTGAGAGTAGGACCACAATGACTGTCCAGCGCCTTCAAACTCTGCTCACCACGTTCATTTTAAGCAGGACACCTTCCACACAATTGGCAACTCCAGCCCAATCTGGGGACGTTTAACCCTTGAGAGAGAGGAAGCAAAGAGGATGAGGAGCACAAAGGAGGCGAAGAGAGAAAGGAAGAGATCCGAGATCCTGTCTGTGAAGGCAAGGATGTCTGTCTCTCCAACACACCAGTCTCCTGGAGTAAAAGGATGTATCTCCAGTTTCTTGACACCTCTTCTGTTCCATATTCTCAATTCCCGCTAAGAGTGACATCTCTGAAAACAGCCCA
>JAHREE010149241.1:6042-20191 GCA_033628505.1 Tringa tobata | reverse complement strand
ATTCGGACACTGAAACCACTTGCTTTGTCCAGCATTTTGATACTAAGGTTCTCTGTTTGCTGCAGGTTTAGGAAGGATCCCAAGTGGGAAGTATTTGTCTCCTACACACCTCTAGTGTTCTTCATCCCACCTCGCTGGGGCACGTTAACACCTTGGAGACTTCAGACATGCAATGCCTTGGGAGGTGGAGGTGGGGGGAATATCCATTGGAATGAAACACAGAGGCAGAGGGACCCACAAAGGTCTTACCCACAGTTGATGGTGCAGAAGAGGACCGACAACTAGACAGAAGCTCCAGCTACCCCTAAACAAGAGAACAATGCAGGCAAAACTCTGCTTTAGCTGTAACAAATGGGCCTGGGTCAGAGCTGCCACGGCTGGACTGTCTCCAGGTCCCAGAGGAGCATGTTCTGGTGTTCCTTTTTTTTGATCATTTATTATTACTCAGCCAAAAAGTGACAAAGTTACAGTGCTAGTACAACCCTCCAGCACCTGCCAATAAGCAGGAGATTTATTACTTCACCAGTTAACGACTCTGCCCCTCTTGGGAACCTTATTCTTCTGTCCTGTGCATGGTAAGAGCTGTAAAAATCATAGAGAGACTAAAAGGAGTCTAACTGCAGCAATTAGCATTACTTACTTTTTTTTTTTTTCCAACTAGAATCCTAAATCAGCGTAGCAACAGATATTCACACTGCCAAGAACCAGGCTTACCCTTCAAGGGGCAGCTGGGCAAAGAGAGGGACTGTGCCGAGATGCAGGCTGCTCCTCTGCTGCCCCACCAAGGGACAGACCTGTGCAGGGACGGCGGTGGAAATCCATCCTCTTCACGGCGAGGGTAGAGATTTAAAGTGATTGGGTTAAACTGCATTAACCTCTGTGTGGACGTGGTCACTCCAGATTCGAGTGGCCATTGCTCAGTTTAATGGGAGCCACTTCAATTTGACCTAATTCGCTACCTGAGTAAATAAACCAAACCAAATAAAGGTTAATGACTACGAAGGAGTGTCTCCCCAGAGGAGAGCGATCCACTCGGAGCTTACTTATCAAGTCAACACAGATTAACAGCAGCCGACCGGCAGACACCATCTCTCATCCTCTGCCCACAGAGCTCGGAAGAGCTACGGTATCAGAAGAGCCCACTGGGTGGGAGCAAGACACCAAGAGTCACGAGGTGACCCTTAATTAAGGCAGGAGCAAAGATCACAAGTCGGGTCAGCAAGGACACGGCTACACAACGTCTTACTGCCAGGAGCTCTTACCTAAGAGTGATTAAACACTCTGAGAGGTGGGAACGGAGCAGGACAGAGAGAAGATGTTCATAGAGCCATTTCCCACACAGAGCAGCTCCCTCCAGCTGCCAAAACTACCGCCAGCTGAAGACAGATGAAGTTCTAGACTTGTCATGAAGATGCTGGTAACCCTGCAAAGACAGCAACCATCCAGCATCACCCAATCTCACTCCCTGGGGAAGGCTGGAAGAGACGGGCTCTTCAACCCTCATACAGATGGGATGCTACAACAGCGAGGAGCACACCAACAAATTCAGCTGAGATGTGGGTGACACATCAAGACACAGGGCCACCAGGCAGCAAAATGTGATTAAACGGATTCATAGGTGGTAGATAAAAAACCAAATGAAACCAAAAAAAACCACAACCCAAACCCAGAGACTACAGGGACAAGACAGAGAGATATTTTCAACTCCCCTCTTCTGACTACTGTGGATGCTGTGCACGAGGGGACTGGACAACAAGAGGGGACAGACCTTCATGCTCTCTCCACAGGGCACCTGATGATGGTGATGATGGAGGCAGGGCTAGATGAACCACCGGTCTGGCTCAGCAAAGCATTTCTGTTGCAAATAGTGTGGCTTGCAGGCTGCTCTTCCCCACACCACTCCATCTCCAAGCCTTCTGGCCACCAGACAGCACATCCCCATAGCTGTGGCAGGCAGGAGTCTCTCGCCTGTCTGTCCAGAAGAGGATGGAGAATGGTACTTACATGACAGCAGCTGCTCTTTCAACTTTCCCTGAGCTCATCCAAGTCAGATGTTCCATTCATGTGGTCCCCGGGCAATGCCCCTCTCCCTACCCCGTGCTCCTTCCCCCCCAGTTTGTCATTCCCAACGACATGCCCCCAGTGGTGACTGAGAGCTGGTGGCTATCTTTTCTGTCACTGAGGGTCGGGGTGAATGATCCTTCCAGGTGGTGCCTTTTTCAGAGGATGAATAGTGACGGAGCGCAGCGTGGCCCTGAATCTCAATGAGCTGCCACCCTACGGCACGGGTTCACTGTTGTTTTCCCAGTGTCAATCACACAAAAATAGATTATCCTTCCCACCTGCAGCACGTGGGCTGCCTCTCCCTCCCACTCATGGAAGCCCAGCAGCTGCTGGTGAGAAAATGCAGAATAAAGAGTACATTTGGATATTGCGTGGTGCTACACCCACTCCCCTCGTCATACGGCCAGGTTGGAGGTGCCTTCCTGAGTTAGGAGCTTCTCCAGGAGTTCCAGGTTCCTAATCCCATCACAGAGCTCATCTAATCCCAAAAGCTTGCTGCCTGGGATACCAAACTAGTTTGTTCAGCCAACAGCTACCAGTGAGAGCTGCTGTTGAGCTGTTGTGTGAAGACTGCTCGGAGTTGCTAAGCAATTTGTTTCCCCATTAACTCAATGTCCTCCATCAGCTAAGTCCTGCTCCAATTCCTTGACTTAAGGAATCTTAAATTGCATAGAATCGCAGAGTGATATGGGGTTGGAAAGGACCTCTGGAGATCATCTAGTCCAACCCCCTGCCAGAGCAGGGCCACCCAGAACAGGTCGCACAAGAACGTGTCCAGGTGGGGTCTGAATGTCTCCAGAGAAGGAGACTCCACCACCTCCCTGGGCAGCCTCTGCCAGGGCTCTGACACCCTCACAGCAAAGAAGGTCCTCCTCATGTTTAGATGGAACTTGCTATGTTCCTGTTCGTGCTCATTACATCTTGTCCTGTCACTGGGCACCACTGAAAAAAGACTGGCCCCATCCTCCTGACACCCATCCTTCAAGTATTTACAAGCATTGATCAGATCCCCCCTCAGCCTTCTCTTCTCCAGACTAAAAAGACCCAAGTGCCTCAGTAAGGGAGATGCTCCAGGCCCCTCATCATCTCTGTAGCCCTCTGCTGTCCCCTCTTCAGCAGTTCCCTGTCCTTCTGGAACTGGGGAGCCCAGAACTGGATCCAATGCTCCAGATGGGGCCTCCCCAGGGCAGAGCAGAGGGGCAGGATGACATCCTTCCACCTGCTGGTCCCACTCTTTTTGATGCCCCCCAGGATGCCATTTGCCTTCTTGGCCACAAGGGCCCATTGCTGGCCAATGGCCATCCTGTTGTCCACCAGGACTCAGAGGTCTTTCTCCTCAGAGGTGCTCTCCAGCAGGTCAGTCCCCAACCTTTACTGGTTTGGGGGTTATTCCTGCCCAAGTCCAGCACCAAACATTTGCCCTGGTTGAATTTCATCAGGTTCCTCCCTGCCCAACTCTCCATCCTCTCCAGATCTCTGGATGGCGCTGGATGGCGGCATAGCCAGAGTGTCAGCCACCCCTCCCAGTTTTGTATCATCAGCAAACCTGCTGAGGGTACATTCCATCCTTTATCCAGGTCATTGATGAAGGTTAGGAAGATCCTAAGATTAGGACGCAGTCAGCCAGCTGTCCCAGGCCAAGGACAGACCAACCTCTCTTATCTTAGATGAATATTCATTTTTCTTCCATTTACGAGCACCAATGATTGCAGCAGGGGCTGCAATCTTGAGATTTAAAGGTTAGAGTATGTTGGCTGGTGAATTTGAGCTCATCCTAAATTAGGTAGCGGTATCAGGAATTCCTGCTTTCTCCACAAGGTCTGTTCTCTGAACAGCCTGGATAATCTCCCCGCCAAACGGCACAAGCTGGAATGCTTCCTAATTAACTGCACGGGGAAAGATTAAAAATTCCCTGCTCTCCCCAATCCTGCAAAAGTCAGAGATGGAAAGAAAGCCACCGTGCAAGCCTGACACGGGGGGGGCAGGGGAGATGGAGCAGCCGTTGTCTTCACCAGGGGGACAATGTCAGCATAATCATCTGGGGCACGTTAGGTGGACATTTTCATGAGGCAGAGCACGCCCAACAGGACCAAATAGCAGGGTCTGGAAATTAGGAGCGTCACAGCTCGAAGCACAGGGATGTGCTCTGTGAAGCTCTAATTGCACAGTGCTGGGCAGCAGGCTGGACCATCAAACAGCTGGTGGAGACATCTCGGTCACCTCCAGGCCTGCTGTTACCTGACCCGGGCGCTTCGACCACAGTATCTTTTTCCAGATCCATTAATTCCTGCCAAACACAACATCTCTGAAGAAGGGCAGAGAGGCAAAACAAGGCAGCTTGCTGATGCCCGTCACATCCCCCAGCCCAAAGCCTGCCCTGAGCTCTCCGCCGGCCCCACAGCTGCTAGATTCAGAGAGGATCTGATTTTTGAAAGGATCTGCTACAGCCCCGTGACCTTTCGCTCGGGCTCACGAAGGTCACAGCCAAAGGAGCTCCTCGCATCTGTCATTTTTTCCAGCTCCTTGCTGGAGCCATTTCATCTCGGCTGCTCTGGTTGCAGGAGCCGTTCCTGGGTTCAGCTCCCAGCTTTCCTCCCTGCTGTCCAACCGCTGTGATGGGGAAATCAAGGTACCCCGGCAGTGATGAATTATTGCTCACAAAAAGTGAAACGTGCCCCGAAGATCCAGGGTGAAGCGACCTCCATGAATATCTTCACACGGGCTTCCTTTGAGGATTCGGTGTCTAAGCACCGAGGCTGCACGGTAAACTGGAGATTAATGCAGAGCAGAACAGAGTATTCCTAGGCAAGAATACCAAGCAGAACAAAGGCTACCTTGTCACGTCTTCAGTTCCTTCCCCGTACCTTTATTTTATTTATTTATATGAGGAAAAACTTCCTACGCCCAACTTCCAGCTTTCAATTCTCACTTTGCAAGAATGCTATAGTAACCTTCCTCCCGAGCAGGAAAGCAAAGCTCCCGGATAGTCAAGCCCCCAGCAGGCTTTCCAGGAGGCCAACACACCTTCCCTCACACCACTTCCAGAAGGTCTGGCTGGGCAGAGTCACTCGGGAAATCTCATACTTCAGCCCTGGCAATGCAGAAGGAGATACCTGCGGGCTCTTCTTCTCCACAGGTAGAAATACATCAAGCCCCTGCTGCAGGACAGACCTAGCTCCCAGGATTTTTCTTTCCCTGGAACTAGAAACCTTTCTATTGGTCACACATATTTCCTTAAACTGTGCTGGTTTTTCTCAAAACCTCTGCCCTTCACTCTGGTGCCAACCACACCCAGAAATTCTCCAACTGTATTGACCCATGCTGAAAACTACACCTTTAATGCCAGTCATCTGCACTCAGGGAGTCGCACACCGTGGATGACTTTGACCCTTAGCAGGAGCTGAGGAAGGTGTTTTGGGATCACTGCTCCACCCTGGTCCAAAATGCAGCCAGAGAAGCAGAGCCAAGAACGAGCGGGCAAGGAGAGGGCCGCGTGGTGGGGCTTCACATCGCATCTTAGCAGCAGGCAATTTATGCGAATCCTTCTTGGCACAACGTCCTCTGTGCCTTACTCTGCTTATAAAACACTCCGAAGGCCAGTCAAAAGCACTTTCTCCAGAACATTGTTTTCCTTTCAGAAAAAAAAAAAAAAAAGCATTTTCAAGGTCTTTCACCTCACACCCACACAGCACGGAATTAGCTCCCAGAAGCTGCTGGTAAATGTTTGCATGCCCTGCAGCGAGCCATAGCAGACAGCTTCCACCACACTTTGGGGGCCAAGCAGAGACCCCACACTAACGAGGGCAGGTTGATCAGTTGATAAATATGTTCTGCCCAACAGCTTCATTTTGGGTGTCAAGAGGATGAGCCCAGTCTTTTTTCAGTGGTGCCCAAGGACAGGACAAGAGGTAACAGGCATAAACTTGAACATAAGAAGTTCCATCTCAAGATGAGAAGGAACTTCTTCACTTTGAGGGTGGCAGAGCCCTGGAAGAGGCTGCCCAGAGAGGTGGTGGAGTCTCCTTCTCTGGAGACATTCAAACCCCACCTGGACACGTTCCTGTGCAACCTGCTCTGGGTGGCCCTGCTTTGGCAGGGGGTTGGACTAGATGATCTCCAGAGGTCCCTTCCAACTCCATAGCATTCTGTGATTCGTTATATTGAGCCTGCCTCCTCCATGTTCCACAACCAAGCACACTGCAGAGTACCTATGGCAAAGGTGTTTCATTAAGATAACACGGATTTTGAAGTTTTTATTTTTAATGGACAAGACGTGAGGTACCACTTGCAGTGGGCAGGTTGCGGAAGGTGGAGCATCTCCGGTCTGTGCGAGGAGGCACCGGGGAGAGGCGACCCATGGAGGAAGGTAAGACAGGAGGGATCGGTGGCTGCAGCACGAGGCTGAGAGCTGGTGAGATGATACACCAGGGGGGGACGCGGAGACACAAACCCACTTGTGTCTGTTTATTTTAAACTAGAAGGGTAGGGAGCACCCTCATGAATTTCGATGACGGAGGAGCTTGGAGGAGCTTGGAGGAGCTTGCACGCCAATGCAAGGGCTGGCTCCGACCTACTGACATTTCTGCAGGCCCGCGGTTCGTGCGCAAGGGCTGTCACTTTAAATTTGAATTGCCTGCTTTTTCCATCACAACAGCCTGATATTTCTTGCTGGTGGAGAATAAATATTTACAAACCTTAACTCTCGCCAACAAAGGCGTTCTGTTCCAGAATTTTCTGAGGCTTTTGTTCTGTTTTTAAACAGTTTCAGAAATCGTTGCCCAACAGTTTGATTTCTGTTATTAAAACAAGGAGGGACCGTAAAAACAGAGGTAGGAGCGAGAGGACGGGCCACAGAAGCTCAGTGTTAACGTTCAAGGATTCTCAGCGACGCGGTGGAGAACGGCTGAGAGCATTCACAGGCAACGCGAAGGATAATAGCACAGTAACTCCAGACAAGGACAGGTCACCAATCTGTAGGAATACATCTTCTTGGTAAACTAATGGGGGTGGGAGGGGTTCAACAATTTCATGCAAGCAAATGTGAGGTTGTAAACAGATTTTTTTAGAAAAAAAAAATAAAATAATTCAAGACAAACACCCACTCGTTGCGGCAGCATCGCTCCTCCAGCCAGAGAAGCTGACTCCACCACTTCCCAAACATCTAGAGAGCTGCAAACAAAAACTGAGCCCAGGGAAGAAGCAACCGGCTCGCCATTTAACAAGCATTTGTCATCTCCAAGTCCTTGACAACCCACATGCATGCAACATCATCTCCAAGCTCAACGTACTTCACTGGGTTTAGTGACCTCCTTTTGGGGCAGCAAGCAAAGGTCAGGGTAGACATCTGGCTAAACACAAGCTTCCAGCATCAAGCTGAGGCCAAACCACACTTTCTCTGCCCAGTGGAGTATAGAGAGAGTTGTGTTTCACATTGGTACTTGGTGCTGGCAAGAACACTGTGTCCAGTTTTTGTATTCACACTTCCCAAAAAAATGTGTCAGAAAAGCAGAGTTCAGATAATAGCTGCAATAATAACTTAGGGTGTGAAAAAACAGCCTTAAGGTGAGAACCTTAAGGAGTTCAGTCAATTTAGTTTCCAAAGAAGAAGGTTAAAAAGCAACTTGACTCTGGTCCATGCATTCCTACACACTACAATTTCTGATATTAGTGGCTCTTTAATCTTGCTCACTGCAATCCAGAGCTTGAAACATCCAAAAACGGACCTTAGGCGAAAATTGTTGCCATACGAGGCTGTGAGTTGGAAGGGACCTTTGGAGATCATTCGGTCCAGACCTCTGCCAAAGCAGGTCCACCCAGAGCAGGTTGGACAAGAACACATCCAGGTGGGTTTGAATGTCTCCAGAGAATGAGACTCCACCACCTCTCTGGGCAGCCTCTTCCAGGTCTCTGCCACCCTCAAGGTAGAGAAGTTCTTTCTCACATTGAGATGGAATTTCCCATGTTCCAGTTTGTGCCCGTGGACCCTCTTCCTTTCACCAGGTACCACTGAAAAGAGCCTGACCCCATTGTCTTGACACCCACCCCTTAGATATTGATAAGCCTTGATGAGATCCTCTCCGAGTCTTCTCCAGGCTAAACAGACCCAGTCTCTCAGACTTTTCGTCATAATAGAGGTGCTCCAGTCGCTTGATCATCTTCATAGCCTCCACTGGACTCTCTCCAGCAGTTCCCTGTCCTTCTGGAACTGGGGAGCCCAGAACTGGACCCAGTGCTCCAGATGGGGCCTCACCAGGGCAGAGCAGAGGGGGAGGATGACATCCCTCCACCTGCTGGTCACACTCTTCCTGATGCACTCTTCTTGATGCCATTGGCCTTCTTGGCCACAAGGGCACATTGCTGGCTCATGGTCATCCTGTTGTCCACCAGGACTCCCAGGTCTCTCTCTGCTGAGCTGCTCTGCAGCAGGGCAGGCCCTGTACCGGTTTGGGGGGTTATTCCTCCCCAGGTGCAGGACCCTACACTTGCCCTTGATGAACTCTTTTAGGTTCCTCTCTGCCCAAGTCTCCAGCCTGTCCAGGTCTCACTGTATGGTGGCATGGTGTATCAGCCACTCCTTCCAGCTTTGTGTCACCAACATACGTGCTGAGGGTACGCTCTATCCTCTCATCCAGGTCATTGATGAATACGTTCAACAAGACCAGAGCCAGTACCGACCCCTGGGGAACACCATTAGCTACAGGCCTCCAACCAGACTCTGCAGCACTGATCACAACCCTCTGAGCTCTGTCATTCAGCCAGGTCTCAATCCACCTCACCGTTCACTCTTCTAACCCAGAAAGGGAGGAGATCTCCAGCACGTTCGCTGCCAGAAGGGAGCAGCCAGAACGGGCAACCTGGCAGCTCCTGTGGACAGAGAGATGGAGAGACCGGGCTGGGAGCAACGAGATAAATACTGGAGATAGATGATGCATTGCGTACCCCACACACAATATATAGCTGCTTGACTCTATTAGGTAGATGGATGGCAGGGAATTTAAGAAGAGAAATAGATTTTTTTACTAAGCTAATTAGCTAAAAAGGCTTGTCTGGAAACACGGGCCCCATTGTGTCTGAAGTCTGCTGACACGCGGCTCGGAGCAACATTTTTCTTCCCTGTTATTACTCTGCCTCCCAGAGCATCCTTCCCAGCCGCACAGAGGGGGATGGTGGTCCCTGCAGCAAACCACCGCCACCCAAGCCACCCAACCAGATGCTTCAGTGACACGGTAAATACATGTGTGTGTACACATATAGATGCACACGCATGCATGCGCACGCACCTACATATATACACAAAAATACATTACTTAAATATATTATATACAAGTGCAGATTTATACATAAAATAAAAACAATTCAAGAGCAAAGATGGCAATTAAAAATGGTTTGCGGCTTCACATTAGCCTGCCCCTTAGCTCAATAGCAAAACAGGGGGCACTTGATGAAACAGAAAGGCTGCAGATTTCAGAGAAATAAAAGAAAAATACGACCTGACCCAGCACAGTCTCTTCTGGAATCCACCCCCCCAGGAAGTCACGGAGACGCGCACCAGTGGAACAGACATTTTAAGGGACTGGATAATTTTATGAGCATTAATAACATTTGCAGCTATGCAAGCTAATAAAATGTTACAAGGGTAATCAAACTTCATGCTTCAATGTGTAAGCTGATCACCTGTGAGCACTGGAAAGGAATTTCCTCTCTGGTGCTGTTGCACTGAGCAAGTAGCCAGCTGCGCCACAGGGGCACTTTTTTGGAAAAAAAATAAAAATTTCTTAAAAAAATTAAAAAAAAATCAGTGGCACTGCTGCTATTGCTATGTCTTTGATTTGGTTTTCTCCTTCTGCAGTAGCTGGCAACCACCAAAGAGACTAAGCTCACAACATCAATGTGAATTTCGCTGTCAACCTCCTAAGGTTTCCTGGTGCAGTTTTGGGACAACGTGTCTACCACAATCTGAAAATAACATTTTATTCTTGAAGGGTTGTTCCTATATGCTGGCAGCAGGCTTAAACTAAGCTTAAAATGTCATTCCAGGACCGCAGATCCCACGTTTACTCTTTACTGCTTCCATGCTGCACGAGTTGCGTTGGCCAACGAAGCACTGGGCCTTCCATTAATGTTGCTCTGACCCCCCCATCACAGAAAAGCTGCAGGTATTACCAGGTAAACTTGGCAGCTTTTGACATGGGGGCATGATGGGACATAGCAGAAGGGTCAAAAATAGTCCTTCCACTTAAAAAAATAACCAACACATGAGTCCACAGACAGAAGTCCAAAGGGCTGAAGAGGACTACTGTGTGCTGTCAGGCACTTGGTTGGATAACACAAAAGGCGTGGTGATGCTAGCCAACCAACGACCTGTTCCAGGAGCCATCCTTCTCTAAAACAAAAGTGATGGAGTTAATTGGCAAAACATCTGCTCCAGGCTCTCCACCGGCTCACTGTGGTCAGACCACAGCAAGGTCTGGTGTGCTTTCCCGTGAGGTACGGTCCTTGGGAATGCAGGATTACAGCCCCCTGCAGTAACCCCCTCCATCCATCCATCCATCATGGTTAGAAACTATGCATATCACCATGGTAACCAACCTGAATCACTAAATCCAAGCAGCCTACACCCAGGCCTGGCTTTGCTGCTTGTGTTCCACCTGCCCTCGGGATCACCTCTTCCTAGGTCCAAAAGCCCAGGGTCTTCCCTTTCCTGGAAGTGGCAAGAGACACTTTGCGAGGACAGGAGGAAGAAACATCAGAATTAAGAAGTTACTTATCACTTGGGGTCTTTTTTATTCACAGACTCCTCTGTGAAGATATGTTCTAATGAGAACCATGAAGAGCTGCCAACCAACCTGGCCATGCGTGGCCCATATTTCCTCTCCTTCCTATTTAGCCTTAGAGAACATCATTTCAATATTCCTTTGGGAGAGAGGAGGCAAAGGATGCGTGGATTACATGCGTCAGTCATGGTTTCATCCCCTAACAATCATTCTCACCCTGATGGTGACCTCCAGGCCACAAACCCCATATTTTTCTGAACACACGGCATCTGAGAACTACACTCGCTGCCCTCCAAAGACCCTTCCAAATTACGCTTCCTCCTCAGTTGGCCCAGAACACAATATGCCCTGAGAAAGCCATAACTTCCCCCACCAGGACAGGAAAGCACTTTAAATCACAATTAGAAGAGCACTGTCATCAGAGACCGGAGCTGACACCGCGTGTGATGTCACGCACATGAATCCCAGCGCGGTGACAACAGCCATGGGCCCAGATAGGTTTTAAAATTATAGCCAATAAAGTATGACATCATGATGACATCATGGAGGGAGAAATTTAATTCCCAGCTCAGAGGCTATCAGTTAACTGTTTTATTCTAAAACCTTTCATTATCCGCGTGAGCAATGAGCGGAATCAATCATTTCCACGGGTCTTTATGGCCCCCATAAATTTTGAGCACTTATGCCTCAGCCACCTTCCCGTATACATACGAGCCCATCTGTTGGCTCCTGCAATGCTCCCTCAACATCCCGGCGCTGCAAAACCCACGAGCGCATTTCAGGCGTAATCACGGCAAATAAAAGAAATTCATGGCCGGTATGAGATCACAACCATTTGGCTTTGGGGTTCTCAGATACCTGTCAGCTCCACACGTGGCCTCCTTCCCCGCCACGCTGACACAGATGGGCACACTGTAGACTAACCTCCTGACACTCGCGTGACCTTTAAAAGTCATTTTGGACAAGCACTCTGAGACAGATGCTTCAAGAAGATCACCCGTCGCAGGCTGCCCATCTCCACCCCCCTTCTACCAATTGCAGGTGGTGATATATGTTAGTAAAGCATTATTTTCACATATACATAAGGCATGAAGCACAGCAGGTTACATCAGAGGTGGCGGCGAACGTGCTTTGACAGCGAAGAAGAAGCAGTGGGAATATTTTGGGGTGTTTTTATGAGTAGATGATGCCAATCTCACTACTCTCACAAATATGACCTGCCTCATGTGGTCTTACAGACAGTTAGCTCGGTCTTCATAAGACCTCCAGCAGTGATAAGGGATAGATTTTTCATAAGAGTCTTGATACAAAAGAGGTGCCCCTTGTCTCTGCTTTTTTTCTTTTTTTTCTTTTTTTTCTTTTTATTTAACCCATTTCTGCAAAAAACAAAGCAGTGACACAACCTGCTAGATATCTCCCGGAGTATCAGAGTATATCAGAGACCTCTTGACCGTGTTATTTCCAGTCATAAACTAGGAAACTTCTCCATCGCAATGAACTGCCATTTCCAATTTCCTGACCTCCCTAGTACGAGATTAGGCCAAAAAGTCTGATCTTTACCAGATACCTTGGAAATACAGAAATATCCTGCTGTTTGATCCCACCCAGTTGCAAGACACAATTCCCCATGCGTATTAAAATAGCAGGACTGACTCATTTTCATCAATTCCAACTATTCTTGTCCTGCTAACGCCTTATAGATCCCATGCAGAAAACTCATCACATACAAAAGCGATCCCTCTGTTATTGGTGTGATGGGGAAATGATTGCCAGCTGCTTGGAACCTTCTAGGTATCTTTGATCCATTCTCAAAATCTCTGGCCAGGATGCTTAATAGTGGTGCCTTGAAGGGAGTCCAGTTGATAGACATCAAGCACGATATCAAGTTTTGACACGTTTTAAACTGTTGATGTATGGAATAACCTTGTTGATGCATAACCCCAGGGAAAAACAAATCACAGCCATAGTTGGACTCAAAATATTCAGCTTCTGCTAAGGGAAACCTCAGTAGCAGTATCAGCTGGATCACAACTCGGTGCAGAGTTCACTTCATTCTCAAGATATTTCATAAGATAGTCTTTACACAATCCCAATTCATTACTTCTGCAGAAAGATGAAGGATAACATCGGGTTTTAGAGATGAAAGAACTCTAAATGATGCCCTCTCTTTTCTCACAGGCAACGAATAACCCCAAGAACAAAGCGACCTCATTTAGGAAGGGCTGTTGGACAAGTCACTTCTGAGGGAGTCTGGGGGAGGCTGTTGATATTCAGGGAGGGCAAAGAGCCGCTAAAATTCCTCACGTGACAGCCCACTTCAATTCTCAGGTCTTGCAGTCACACAAAATCACTGTACCATTTTCTGATCTGCACCTCTGATTACTTGTAGGCATTCTGGGAGTGTGACTTCGCACTAATATCCAGCATTGAAAACGACTCTTAAAGGCCAGTGAGTTTTTCTTAACCCAATTTCCACGGTCCTCATCAGTAACACATAATTAATGGATAATTTTAAGCAACTTCTGAGACAGCAGCCAGCATGCAACACGCTCTCTGCTCAACATACATATAACACACTGTACAGCTACACGTATGCCAACCAGGAGATATGAAAATAGGGAAAGGATTGACTGTATTACCTACAAGTTGCTGTATAAATGTAGCTTGGAGTTAAACATTCAGAGCTTATGCCACCGCAGGGCTAGCAATTACTGAATTTGTTACTGCTTCAACTATCATGACAGGCATTGAAATAAATCTCATTTATATGACATACAGTCATCTAAAAATGCCTTTTTCTCTTTTTTCTTTTTTTTTTTTTTTAAGAAATTCTTCTAGGATGTCAACATGCTACACATGGCTCCATTTTGAGACCTCTCCAGACTGGAGATCAGGCAAGATATACAAGCCTTTCAGCCTGCCAAGTTTCATACTTGTTAAGATTAAGCCTGAATTCTGAACGTTTTCTGTACGGTGCCTCCGTGAATGAGATTAAGGAGGGCCTCCTGCCATTAAGCCTTGGCTGAGTGCAGGTGACACACAGCCGCTCGGGCACTGGTGCCACCTTCTGCAGCGGGGCAAGCAGAATGCTATGGGATTGGAAGGGACCTCTGGAGATCATCTAGTCCAACCCCCTGCCAGAGCAGGGCCACCCACAGCAGGTTGCACAGGAACGTGTCCAGGAGGGGTTTGAATGTCTCCAGAGAAGGAGACTCCACCACCTCCCTGGGCAGCCTCTGCCAGGGCTCTGCCACCCTCAAAGTGAAGAAGTTCCTCCTCATGTTGAGGTGGAACTTCTTACGTTCAAGTTT
>JAHREE010149237.1:0-25536 GCA_033628505.1 Tringa tobata | reverse complement strand
GGAGGAGGAGGAGGAGGAGGAAGAAGGAGCGGGGAGGAGCTGCCGCTCCCGGGCGGGGCTGCAGCCCCCGGGGCTTGTGCTGGAAGCTGTTGGCGAGCAGGGAGTGCCCTTTGATGGCAGCTGTTCGGCGGGGTGAGGGCAGGCCTGGCACCCCCGGCGGGCCGATGATTCCTAATGGAGGCTGAGGCAGTGCTGGGGCTCGCTTGCTCGTACGCGTCTAAAGGGGGAGGTAGGAGAAAGAGAGAGAAGAGCTGCTGTGCGATTATCCCAGCTATACACACTCTTCTTGCGCGCCAGAGGCTCAGATTCAGTTTCCTGGGTAGGGAAGGAGTGATTCCATAGGCGTCTGTGCTGGAATTAATATTAAATACTCCCCGCTTTCTAAAGCGTTGTAGCTTACCGTTTTAATTGCACCGTAAAACACTCCTCTTCTGTCTTTTAGCATAGTTGCAGGATTAAAAGGTTTAAATTGTTGCAGAAGCTGCAGAATAAAGGGACTCTTTTTGCATTTCTCAATGACTACGGAATTTATCTGCATTTCTGACAGGTCATTTAAGGTAGATGATTTAAAGCCAGCAAGAAAAATAGTTTATTCCCAACATAATAGTTGATTTGGAATAGTTCTAAATTCCTGTGGGTTGCTATTATTTCTGTATCTATAATGAATCTCCAGTAGGAGAACGAAATGATTCACAGATGGACTGGAGAGTGAAACGGGCAGTTTATCACAGTCAGTATCTGCATTGCTTGCAGAATGCATTTTGTTCATATCTTAAAAAGAAAAGACTGCTTGGCTTCTGCAAATGTCACTGTGCGAAGTGCACTAGGCCCAGTTAATGCTTTTATTTTTTAGCACTTTCTAGGGCTTAAATATGGTCAGCGTGGAGAAAGGTGGCTTTGCTTTATTGATAGGGTTAATTCTGTGAAGGTAGATGCTAAATTGAAGGCTTTGGAGACAGATAATAGTGAACAGATTTGCATGTTTCTGCAGATACACCTTGAGCATGGGTCACCTGTTTGTCCAGATTTATACTGGAACCACTGTGTGTACCATAATGATTTTTCTTGTCGTCTTAGTTACATTTGTGTCTCTGCACGTGTTTTGGTGCAGGTGTTCTTGACTCTGCTGTGCATAAAGCAAAGCTAGAAGATGGTCTCTGCCCAGTGAAGCAGTCTAATAGTAGTTACGAATTACCAGTCTAACATTAATATGCATACAAGAAAAAAAGGAATGGGGACTGTTTAAGGCAAAACAAATAAACAAAAAACCCCTGTTGTTGTGAATGAGGTAAATGGTAGTGAGTGAAAACAGCTGACTCCAGAGAATTATAGGGGTAAGAGAAAAGTAGGGATTGACCACTGCACTGTTCAAGCATTTATCAATGCTTCTGAAGTTAACACAGACTGGAGGTGTGGTGAGATTGAGGCAATGAGATGAAGAAAAGGGGATGGATTGGCCAAATACTGCGCTCTAAGAGTGTGAAGAGTTTATGATAGATATCAAATTCACTGCTTTGGGGAGTAATAAGATCTAAGAGTACAGGATGCAAAGCTCTGCTGCTCTGCCTCCAGGGTATCCTGGCTTTTAGTGATGGAGAGCGCAGTAACTGGGATGAGGTATTTGGCATGATCTGTTGACTTTGTATTAACCTGACACACAGTCTTGAGGGAGTAATACAAAACCAGGCTGGTTTTTAGTGGGACAGAAAGACTGAAGAATTGTCATCAGATGGTGACATTAGTAATTGAGGAGAAGTGGTGACAGATAGAAAAGTATCGGTTTGGATTAGCATGTTCTCATCAGTCTTTTGTCGTGGTTGCAACTGGGATGGAGTTAGCTTTCCTGCTAGCAGCTGGTGTAGTGTTATGTTTTGGATTTGGGATGAGAAACATTGATGATAGCGCTCGAATGTTTTTGGTTGTTGCTAGGCAGTCAAGGCCTTTTCTGCTTCTCATATGGCCCTGCCAGGGAGCAGGCTGGGAGAGCACAGGAAGCCTGGAGGAGACACAGTCGGGACAACTGACCAAAGGGATATTCCATACCACATGGCATCATGCTCAGTGTATGAAGCTGAGGGAAGAAGGGACATTTGGAGTCACGGTGTTTGTCTTCCCAAGTAATCGTTAGGTGTGATGGAGCCCTGCTTTCCTAGAAATGGCTGAACACCTGCCTCCCGTGGGAAGCAGGAAATTAATTCCTTGTTTTGCTTTTCTTGCATGCACAGCTTTTGCTTTACTTTTATTAAACCGTCTTTACCTCAACCCACGAGTTTTTTTCCTCACTTTTTACTATTCTGATTCTCTCCTGCATCTCAACTGGGGAGAGCGAGTGAGCGGCTGCGTGATCCTGGTTGCCAGCTAGGGTTAAACCATGACATCTTCAGTATCTGATTTTCAGATAACAGTTGTTGTTGTGTTTTTTTTTTTTTTTTTTTATAGTAGGCCCCTTCTCTGCTTTAGGCTAGTAGGTCTGAAACAGTAGCTTCACGGGTAAAGCAAAAGTTTTCTGAAGGAGTTATGGGACGTAGGTGGTATTTGTTAGGTATCACAGTAATTAATTCTTTTTATGGGTTTTTGAGTTTCCTCAGGGCAGTATCAATCAGAATTAGGTAACACTAGAGAAAATGAGAGATTTGTTCTGGGTGAAATAAACTGGGAGGTTTTTATGCCTTGCAGCTGTTCTCGTTTGTTCCTCTGTTGAACTGTTCTCTGTCATTTTGCAATTTGTGAGGAGTAGTACTTACTCAGCTTTGCCACTCCGTGGTGCCAGTTAGTCTAAGATCACTCTGACAGACTAATTCTTAAAACTTGAGCCTGCTTTAAGCTTCTTAAAAGAGCATTGCTCACTTAAGAGGTAACTGAAACACTTGTTAATACATGGAAAATGCTTAGTTGCATCAGATTTTGAAAGGTCATAGAAGAGTAGCTTTGACTTCTGTGAGAGCAAATATTTACGGATTTACAATGGTGAATGACTCTGGAAATGAGGATATTGTCTACCTTTTGAACTGGTGCTCTGTGGGGACTTGTAGGCTTTGTGTATTGGGAGCATCATTCATCACTGAGTGGCCGTGCTGTTTGAAAATCAGAGCTTATTAAATTTCAGTGTTATTTTAGTCTCTGTTCTTTGCACAAATTGCCAAGCTGAAGCTTTGTTTTGAAGTGCCCACTTGTGGTTAAACTGTTTGCACATAGGTCTAAGTGAATTTACTTGACTAAGAGTGCATTTAGAGTGCTTTTTAAAGTATTATGTTTCTAGAATGGAAGGATTAGATTTAAAACTAGAAGCAGTTACAATTTCCATGGAATTCCATGAATTCGAATGTACACTGTTCTAAAATCACTTGTGTAGATGCTTTTATATAATTATTCAAAGGCATAGTTTTAGCTTGTAAAAATGGGAAATGTAAAGTAAGATATCAACTTGCAAGTTAATTTTGACAAGGAGCCTATTCAACTGAATAAAAGGAATGAAATCCTAAGCATTTTGTTGACTCACTTGTGCATTTTTTTTTAATTACACATCATCTCCCTCAGTATGTATTTATATGCTCTGTGTGTGTACTTAGCATTCTAATCTATACCACGGGTTAAGCGTTTTTGAAGTGTCTTCAGTGTTCACATTACAAACAAATCTACTTTGTAAGTGTCTGGAGTAATAGTTTAATTAGGTTATGACTGTTCAGTCTGCTCTTATAATAATGCTGACTTGACTTGTCAAGGGCATATGCTCAGGAATAGAGTTTGTATTCTGAAAATTAATTGTTTCAGTGGCCAAAATTATAAGAACTTAGATCATAAGAAATGAAATAGGTTATAATTGCATTTTAAATTTAGATCACTTTAGTTTATTACACTTTCCTAATGCTGTCTGTCTAGATTTTACTTTTTCCTTTCTGGTTTGGGAATCTTTTTGATGAATGTAGCAGAAGAGGAAGAAAATGGTGGGTTGTAATATAACGTTTCGTGGAGCACGCATAATCTAACATCTAACTGGATAACTTTAATCTTGTTTCCTGTAGGATTTTATGGAAGACCTTGGGTTATGGAGCAGAGGAAAGAACTTTTTAGAAGGCAAGTCATGCTTCCTCTTACTGCAGCACATTCCATCACAGTGTAATCATAATCTTCCACTTAAGCCTGAAAAGAATTATTGTTCTAACCTAGAGCAGCTTTTTTTGCCTAATATCAATATTCTTAGGGGCTCATATTCACCTTTCTGCTTGCCTCAACTGAATTTGTCCAATATCAGTTGTGTGTAAAGTTATTATTCAGTGAAAAAAAAATAAATAGATCAAGTAAAAAGAATTCAAATTAGATCAAGTAAAACACAGAATTCCTGAATTTGTAGGCTATTTTCCCAAATCAGACTTTTTTTTTTTTTTTCCTCTGTTTATAGGCTTCAGAAGTGGGGACTAAATACATACCTGTATGCTCCAAAGGATGACTACAAGCACAGGATGTTCTGGCGAGAAATGTACTCTGTGGAGGAAGCAGGTAATTGCCTTTATTTTCCCCCTTTGTATTTTCTATAAATAGACTTTGGAATGAATTTGGACATTGCTACACATGCTTGTGTGTGTTTAATCATAGTAGCCATTTCCAGAGGTGAGTGAGACCTGTTCTTAATACCCTGCAGATGTATTTAGTGGAGCTTTGGTACAAGCGTGGATTTACTTCTTTTAGCTATAACTCTACGGATGATTTCTAAAACTGTTTTTAAGGCTTTGTGTTACAAGATTTACTTTTTTCCAGGGAAAGGCTGCTGAAAATTATTCCTCTGGCTCTTGAACATCTGGGCCATATTTTGAAGTAGAAATTATTTGCTTTAGAAAAGAGAGAAGATTGATAGCGAATAGCATGCCCTTTTATGTGATTCATGAAGTGCTTGTCTCAAAGAAGAGAGTACCAGTTAGAAAAGCAGCTTCTGACTATTTAGTCAGAACGTAAAAGACCCGTTTAAGCTGATGTGAGGCTTTTTATCCACCTCTGGCATTTATGGGATCTACAGTGTTTTATTAGCCTGTGGGGAATTATTATTTTCCTTGGGTGAGGGGAAAAATGATACTTGCTTGAAACTAAGTAATCCTTCTTGGAGGCCACTTTGAAATCACTGCAGAAATATAATCTAAAGGATACTGCAAGATAATTGCCAGTAACAACAAAGATTGTTAAATATTCTAAAAATAATTCTCTTTATTCATTGCATGGAAGATTAAATTTGAAGTTTGTTTCTTAAAGCAACTACCTCTGCACAGTGATGTTAGAAAAGCCCTTTTTCATGCTCTCTGAGCTTTGGTCATAGGAAGAATATGTGAATCAGTGTCATGCAGGGTGATAACGCTATATTGAATTTTTTCTTAATGTGTGACAAAAGTGGCTAATAATTTTAAAACTTGGTGTGCGTACTGTAAAAACAGTCTGTAAAAAAAGTCTGTAAAAACAGACTACATCCACATTTATCTCACAACATCAAGATTAAAAAAATTAAATTTTTACTATGGAAAATAACAATACAAGAAGAGTTGTATTCCTTTTGGCGTAATTTCTGAGAACTCTTCCAAATGATTTGGTGCTCTTTGCTGTGTTAGTTTTAAGAAATTCTGGCATTTTTTTTATTACGGTAGCAGAGGCATCTGTGTTTTGGAATTTACTTATAATGATGTCTGAGATTTTTTAATTGTTGAATTCTTCTAAAATGTTTGAATTCGATTTCCAGAGCAGCTAATGACTCTAATATCAGCTGCACGAGAACATGAAATAGAGTTCATCTATGCAATCTCACCTGGCCTTGACATCACTTTCTCCAATCCTAAAGAGGTATCCACGTTGAAACGCAAGCTGGACCAGGTAAGTGTGACAACCTTGCCACGGTTGCAGTGCTACTTAATTTGAAAACTTCAGTACCCTGCTCACTCTTGATGCTTTTCACTAGCTTCTTGCATATGTTCAGCACTAGCATTAATTTGGATGCCTCTGAACAATTCCAATGAATGTGTTCAGGTTGCATTGCAGAAGTGGCCAGTGATCATCTAGATTAAAAAAAAAAAAAAGTCTCACCATATAATGGATTCTGAAGGCTATTCTTGGGAGCTTGCATTCAGAGTATTTTAGGGCCTTGAAGCCAAGATCCATTTCTAAAGCGAGAATTCTTATCCATAATAAATTCCTTCAGAGGCAGACCTGGCACACACATCTTCTTTGTTCTCATAATTGACTTCTCTCTTTTGTTGAAAAGCTGTTACAGAGTTAGCTTTTTTCCAGCTGTCTGTCCGGTGGGATCGGATTTGGATTGTTAAAACTGAAACAGATTGTAGGTCTTTAGACCTCTAATCTTTGAGAAAAGCAGAGTGGTTGGTCAGAGATAGACATTGGCATCTATTCAAAATGAATGCCTGTCTTGCCTCCCCTATCTTCTCTCCCCCGTTTCCTTTTAAAAATTATACAGTTTGACTTTGAAATAAAAATAATTTTAAAAATTAAACCTTTTGCTCTTGTCTCTTGCATTAGGTTTCCCAATTTGGCTGCAGATCTTTTGCGCTGCTGTTTGATGATATTGATCACAACATGTGTGCGGCAGACAAAGAAGTTTTCAGCTCCTTTGCTCATGCTCAGGTCTCAATCACCAATGAAATTTATCAATATCTAGGAGAACCAGACACATTCCTTTTCTGTCCTACAGGTAAAATCATTTAATTCAGCCTTAAAGGTGGGGACTTCTTATCTTACTGATTGAAAAGCTGGTTTAATAGTTAATGACTGCTTTAAGGAATATTTTGGGGTTGCTTGAAGAAATTGACTTATAAAGAAAGGTTCAAGTAATTCAAATATATGCAGAGGTTTTGCCAAATGTACACATCTCTGGAAAACCTAATGCCAAGCAAAGAAGGCAGCTTGATGGAATGGTTCAAGAAGTGTGAACTGAAAATTAAGTTAAAGGAAGACTTCTATTTGACTTGTACCAAAATCGTTTTGTTTCTTGAGCTGGCTAGCTGTTAGTTTCTTAGAATTTTCTTCAAGTAGAGGAACAGCACAGTCTGTGCTCACTTCTGTCATTGGTACCTGTTTTTAATAAGATTACCCATTTTTACTAGTCATTGAGTTGTTTTATTTATTTATTAAAAAATAAGATGACTTGCATTTGGGTCCAGTAATTGCTTTTTTAAATTGTAAATTTCCTCTAATACATGTAAAAAAACTGTAAGGCGGAGAGAATCTCTATATTCAGTGGTGTGGGTTGTTGCAAGGAAATTCAGTTCAGTAGCAATGTTATCATGTGAATTTTTTTATCCCCTTACACTGTAGTAGGTTGGTTCTGGTGTTAATATTTTTAGGTATTTGCACTTCATAATCAGTCTTAGGGTTTCTAGTTCTCTGGCGCATTGTCTGCTGTAACCTGCCCTTCTGTTTATGGAATCAATTAGTTTTTTCCTGATTTTGACATTTGAGCAATTTTAATTGAATTCTCTACCTTTCTAATCTTTATGCTAAGTATCATCCATAATGTCCTTTTTATGTATACTTTAGACTTTTGGGCCTTTCTTGATTAATTTTATAGATTTTTCTCCTCTCAGATGGTAGTATTCTATCAATGTATTCACGAGACAGTTGGGTGTGTTGTCACACGTGTGGATCCTGCTACTAACAGCAACATTCTCTTTTCCTACGCAGAGTATTGTGGAACTTTCTGTTACCCAAATGTTGCTCAGTCACCGTACTTACGGACTGTAGGAGAAAAGCTGCTCCCTGGCATTGAGGTGTTATGGACAGGTAAAAATTGGTTTGTGGTTTTATGGGGGTGTTTTGTTGATTTGTTTTGTAGGTTTTTTTTAATTTGCTGCTGATGTTAAAATGATTTCTCATAAGTATTTAGTAATAATATAATAAACTATCCAACTACTTGGGGGTTGAATGCCCTCTGATTATCCTGTTTCCCTTTTAGGTCCTAAAGTTGTATCCAAAGACATTCCAGTAGAGTCCATTGAAGAAGTTTCTAAGATCATCAGGAGAGCACCGGTTATCTGGGATAACATTCATGCTAATGATTATGATCAAAAGAGGCTTTTTCTTGGGCCTTACAAAGGTCGATCAACTGAGCTCATCCCTCGACTAAAGGGAGTTCTGACCAATCCAAACTGTGAATTTGAAGCCAATTATGTTGCTATTCACACACTTGCAACCTGGTACAAGTCTAACATGAATGGAGTGAGAAAAGATGTGGTGATGAGTAAGTATGCATAACTGTTTGCTGCAGTCTATGCTTAACCCTGTAAGTCATGCTGATTTTTTTTTTTACGTGGTGTTGTGTTTTTTTTTTAATGATTGTAGCCTTTTCTTACCCACTCTTTCTTTTTGAGATCACCTAGAATTTTCTATCCTGTAAGTAAATGGCAGTTGCCTGAAACATAACAAGCATCTAGATTGTTTTATTGACTTCCTGGGAAGTATCTGTAGCATCTCTTTAGCCATGAGAGGTATCTGTGGTTGTATAAAAAGCACTCTCAGCAAGCAATTTTAATGTCCAAATTTGATGTAAGTGTCCACAGATTTGATTTTGTTGGAATATAAGCAGTTTAGTTCGAAAGAAAAACTCTGAATGTCAGAGTATCTGCATACTGTTTCTGTGTTGACATTGACGGTGACCGTAGTTTTCCATTTTGTCTAATTAGGATGTAATGCTTTGTCCTTCTTTGTGAAATAAGGCTGTTAAAGAGTTCTTGAATGCCTTGTCTAATGTGACTTTTTTTTTTTAATTTTAAATGAAACTTGCATGATAATTTTTAAAAATTTATCTCTGTAGCTGATACCGAAGACAGTACAGTTTCTATCCAGATTAAATTGGAAAATGAGGGGAGTGATGAAGATATTGAAACAGATGTTCTCTACAGCCCACAAATGGCCTTGAAGCTGGCCTTAACGGAATGGTTGCAGGAATTTGGGGTACCTCAGCAATACAGCAGTGAGTCTGATTTGGTGTTATTCTGGGGTTGAATGTTCAGTACTTGCATTTAAATTAAAACTATTTTACAGATTCTGGCAATTGGTATAATTTTCAGTTGGAAGTATTTTCTGCCTTACTAATTGGGGAAACCTTAATAAGGAAAGAAGAATGCTTGGCGTCGTGCAGCGTGCCTGTAGTGCCCCAACTGATCAGCAGAAGCAACCTTGATGTATGATCCTTTGGCACTTGTGATACAGGACAGGAAGGAGTCTGGATCTTGCTAGTCCCAGTTGTTACTAAACTTCCATGAGACCCGAGAGAATAGGAAGAATAGTCTTGTTTTTCTCAAATGTGCATTTGAAGTGGTCAGAGTGCCCCTCCCTGATAACTGGTGGTGGCATGGAAGAACCTCTTCTGCACCAGAGCAGAGTTAGGAGGAGTTATCCTTTGGAACTGCTGTAGGGTTTCCGATCTTTCTCAAACTCAGCTTCAGCAAGAACTTGGGGTGAGAATGAGTAATTAAGGTGTAATTAATCCTCTTCCATTTTCACAGAATAGTTTAGGTTGGAAGGGACCTCTTGAAATCTCTTAGTCTAACTACCCCAAAGGAGGGTGAGTTTAGAGCAGGTTGCCCAAGACCATATCCACTCAGGTTTTAAATATCTCCATTTTTGCTAGGTTAAAGACATTTTTGCAGTTGAAATATTTAAGTATCAGCCCTATCAGCCCTCTTATTTTGATGTGTGCTCTATATCCAAGTAAAACTTCAGCAAGTCAGTTGATGCAGAGGAAAAAAGGTTAACTTGGAGAGCTTTTTATTCTGATGGCATAGTCAGAAATGCTGCTGGCAACACATAAATGTTAACTGGTAAGCAAAGACGGGATGGGGAAAAAGCTAGGAAAATTAGTTATGTGGAGAGGAAACTTGCACAAAACAAAGTCAGTAGTTAGAATTGCAATGACAAAAGCAAACAGGCAAGTATCGGAAGGAAACTGCGCTGATCAGGTGCTGTGGCAACAGAATCATCCATGGTTTGCAGAAGATGCTGATTTAGATGTTAGTTGGCAGACATTGAAAACTCTAAACTTGTTTCTTCTTATTCTCAGGTAGGCAAGTGGCCCACAGTGGTGCTAAAACTACTGTAGGGGATGTAGGGCCTCTGGTGGCACCATCCTCTTTAAATGCAGCGACTGTGGTTACCACAGTTTACCAAGAACCCATCATGAGTCAGGGGGCAGCGCTGAGCGGCGAGTCACCCACCTTGGTAAAGGAGGAAGAGAAGAAGCAATCTGATGAGGAACCAATGGACATGGTGGTGGAAAAACAAGAGGATGCAGACAAGAATGCTAATCAGATACTGACAGATATTGCCGAAGCCAAGATGGCGGAGGAGTTGAAGCCAATGGATACCGATAAGGAGAGCATAGCTGAATCAAAGTCCCCAGAGATGTCTATGCAGGAAGACTCTGGTAGTGACATTGCCCCTATGCAGACTGATGAGCAAGTTAACAAAGAACAGTTTGTGCCTGGGCCAAATGAAAAGCCCCTCTACACGGTAGAACCAGTGACTTTAGAGGACTTGCAGCTTCTTGCTGACTTATTTTACCTTCCTTACGAACACGGCCCCAAAGGTGCACAGATGCTGAGAGAATTCCAGTGGCTCAGAGCAAATAGCAGTGTTGTCAGTGTTAATTGCAAAGGAAAGGATGCTGAAAAAGTGAGTGTGAATCTTGTTTTTCTCCTTTTAAATCAAAATCCTGAGTGATGTTATCCGTTGTCTGTAATAGAGATCGGTGTTCTGCTTCCTAAAAGCTGAAGGGTAGTGTATAACTAACCACAGGTGACAGTGATTTTCATTCCTCCAGTGGAATCTACTGGTTTAAGCCCTGTATGCCATGTAGCTCTGAAGGCAGTCTGGTGTCTGCATTTGACCAGTGATCCCCGGACTGGCCTCACTTCTAACAGCCATAGAGAATACCCGTGAGTCATGTGTGGTCTGGTAGACTGTGCTGGCAAAGTGAAGTAAGGAACTGTATAGTCTTCCTCTGTGTTTAGAGTACCTCTGCTGCCTAGAAGGTTGTGTTTGATCTTTTGGATCTTTTGCCTCCGTTCATAGATAGAAGAATGGCGTAACCGAGCAGCCAAGTTTGAAGAGATGTGCAGCTTGGTGATGGGGATGTTCACTCGCCTCTCCAATTGTGCCAACAGGACAATCCTTTATGACATGTACTCCTACGTCTGGGATATCAAGAGTATTATGTCAATGGTGAAATCTTTTGTGCAGTGGTTAGGTAGGTGCATCGGGAGCCATTATAATCCCAGATAGTGTATTTTTTTTTTTATTTTTTTTTTAATTAGCCCACGGGGAAAACAATTTATTAGGCAAATGTGTTTTCTTGAACACGGGGTCTGGTTTGACCCTGTTTTAAAGGTCTTCCTGTCTCACTATTTGAAGCAATGCTTGCTGGGAATTTGCTTTGGTATTATTAATGAAGTCTGCTGGATGCTTAAGATCGGAGACCTTGATTTTCTTCTTGGGCTAATGAAACTTGAATCTCAGCTGACACGTAAGTGTTGACTTTAACTTACTCTTGACTGAATGCACACTGGACTATGCCATGTAACTCCTTGGATACCCTGCTGTACAATTGGAAATGACACTATGAAATGTGACCACGTCAGCCATCTGCTGCTTGCTCTGTCTTGATAATGTTATTGCTGTCTTCAACAGAACAATTGCAGAAGTGACCTTTCAATGGGCCTGGCCAAGAGGAAGCCGATCCTCCCAGCCCTGTGCGCATGCGAGCTTTAGTGTAAGGCTATTCTGGTGCAAAATAATTTCCTTTAAATGCATTCCAAATTGTTGATTTTTTTTTATTATTTTATTTTATTTTTTGGTAATGGATGAAACTTGTGGAGCTCTCTAGACAGATTTAGTCTGAGACTTAAACTGATCTTGAAACATTTTTTTTCATTGTCTTTTTTTTTTTTTAATATGTAGCTTTTTGGTGTTGTGTTTTGTTTTGTTTTTTCCTGAAAGATTTTTTGGGGCATCCTAAGTTGCGGATAGCACCAGCATGGCCTGGGTAATTCTAGTGACTTCATTTCACTTTCAGGTTTTAATCCAACTCTAAGGAATATGCTGTGGACTTGCTTGACGTACACAGCAGGCAGCAAAGCTGATGGTCTCATGTCACACTTTGTAGTTGTCACAAATCTCACAGTGGTAAACCATTACACAACCTTGGTCTAGTCTTAGTGTTTGGATTGTCTTTAAATGATACTCGTAAACACTGGCAGGTTTAAGCAGGGACACAGAAGACCTATTAAAACATCAAGTCAGTCCATGTTCAACAACTTCCTGTGTTTTGTGCTTATTAAATATCTGATTCCTGTATGCATGGTGGGTGATGAAGAAGAGCTTGGGAGGAAAACTGGCCAGCATTCTAGTATGTTAATACCTGCCTAATGCTGCTTAAAAGCTTTAGTTCATGCATTTTTAAGACTAGCGTGACACAAATCCCCCAACTTTACTATTCTTGCTGTATGTTGACCTTTAGCTAAGAAGAACTTCATCTGTTTAAAAGCTCCAGGCCAAAGCTCTGTAAGAGAACAGTGATTCTTGTAATCTCTAAACAATGAGGGCCCAACCTAAGACTATGTTTCAGAATTATCAAACTACCTACTGATTTCAGCTGAAATTATCTTCTGTTTTCAATGCCCCTGTAAAGTTGGGTTCAAGTGATTAAATGCATCAAATATTAGGAATAGTTCACGCTAGAAGCCAACTCTATAAATACTAGCTCTGTTGACTCTGGTACTGTTCTGTTCCAGTACTTAAACTGGTATTAGATAGTTGAAAAATAATTCTTAAGAGTTTTTGACAGTTTAATACTCTAATGCTAATAGTGCTTCTGTGAGAGAGGATGCTTTTTCTCTTCACCTTGCATTTTTATCACTAGTGTAAATAAATATAGAGCAAAGGTCTTTGATAAAATACATCAGTAAAAAAGAAAAGCGAAGTACATTACAAATCCAAACAAATGGTGTGCTCAATGGTCCACTGAACATTCACTTTCTTCACCTCTCCTCCCAAGTCCAGCTAGCATTCAGTCCCTTAAATTAGTGTGGCTGTACAGTACTATGGATTACTAATGACTTCTATTGTCTTCTTCCCCATTGTGTACAGATGGGAGAATCCTCAGCACAAGTTTCTACTGCTATTGGATGGACAGCGCCAGATGTTCACAGCGCGTCGTCATTAATTAATTAAAATGGAAAGGTTTTGTCTGTGAGGCAGCTCAGATAGATTAGATGTGCAATAGGCATGAACTGAAGTCACATTTGCGCAGCGACTAAGGCATTAACTATGTTTTTCATTTATACAGCTCTTCATTCACGCAGCTCTTTACTGTAATAATTGGAAGTGCTAGTTAAGTTGTAGTCTCAAAGGACAGACAGATACTGTCTTCCAAGTTA
Organism: Tringa tobata; assembly: GCA_033628505.1. Taxonomy (NCBI): domain Eukaryota; kingdom Metazoa; phylum Chordata; class Aves; order Charadriiformes; family Scolopacidae; genus Tringa; species Tringa tobata. Next base: position 12,115 of record JAHREE010149237.1, on the reverse strand, counting down.
TTGACTAAATGTCCTTGCAAAGGGTGTATTTTGACTTAAGAATTCTACAATATGGGAGTAAACCAAATTCAAATTTTGATGCTTGGATTGTTTCTGAAATTCACCATGCTTAGGGTAGTTTGTATTTAATGTGTATTCCTAAACTCTCATAAATGTCAAACTTGGCACACTTTGGGACTCTCTGACTAGCACAACATACTTGTCTGTACTGATCCGAGACTGTTACTTGAACAGGAGGTAGATTGCTGTCCACAAAAGGAAAAGAATATTTTGCGCTGCTCATCTTGTCAGAAAACTAGGCGGGTAATTGAAATCTCCACTCCAGATGCCCTGGAGTGCCCCTGACTCTGCCCCTGCCTTTTTTTTTTTCTTTTTTTTTTTTTTCTCTCTCCAGAGTTGTCATTTATGTTATGTTAGTTGTTGAAGGCTGTGGTGCCTTGGTGGCAGAACAGTACTAAAAGTCGAACAGCTAATGGAATTTTCTAAAGCAAGCATAAACTAAAGCTGAGCGCTTCAATGGGCCCGCTGTAGCTGGTCAGTGGGGACCCTGGTGCATCTGATATGCTTGAAAAGGAAAAAAAAAATCAAGATGCTAAAAAGCAAAGCTAATATTATATATGGCCAACAGGGTGTACTAGTTAAATTGTGAGATAATACCAGTTGATACTTAGTTTTTGAATGTGCCAGCAGCATTGTGAACGTATGGCCTGGATTATGTGAATCTGCATAGTCTCTTGTAAGAATATTGTTTCATATGACTGTCACAGCTGCCTGAACTCTTCCAGACTGTTTGCATATATCGCCAGTCCTAGTTTTCTGACAAGATTAGAAACAATCATTACTAAAATGTGACTTCAGAAAGGTCCATTTTTTTCAAGGGGCTGTGATAATGGTATTTGTTTGATCTAAAATTTACAAATAGTGGCTATTGAGCCATGTAGCTTCCAAGATGTCATCTTTTCATAGATGAAATGGATGTTTCTGCTATAAAAAAAAATAATGTACAAAATGTCTGGGAAGCGTACATAATTGTGCATGGCACAATTCTTGTGCCTTCTGGGCTGGAATGAGGTGTGTTAGCTGAATGAGTTCACGTGTGCTTAGACTCATCTGTTATAGGTAATCAGAAAATTGGAATGTTGCAATTAGTGTGCAAGCACAAAATATTTATAAATCATACATTATTACAGCCTCCCCCCAAGCCCCGGATTCTAGCTCAGTTAGAGAGCTTTTTCCACAAGTGTGTGTTAGCTTTTTGGACATGTTAGACACCCAGGAAATCCCCCTTCTCGTAACATTCTCCGCTTGGATCTGATCTCAACAGGGTGTCGTAGTCAATCTTCAGCACAGTTCTTAAGTGGAGACCAAGAACCCTGGGCCTTTAGAGGTGGTCTAGCAGGAGAGTTCCAGGTATCAATATGACTTCACAACTGAATGACATTTTCTTTGTTTTATGAGAAACCTTTTGTTGCACATCAGAGGTCTGGAAGGATTGGTCTGCCGAAGGCTTTCTGGTCCAAAGCCCATTAGCCTTACAGCTTGGTTTAAAATAATTTTCCTCCCCTTTCTACAGTAATTTCTCAAGGAGATGCTGCCTGTCCCACGCGCATGCGAAGCGCAGCGGCTTTAGTTGTACATTTCACATTGTTTCTTTGCAGGTCGCACAGCATTTTTATCTGCGCCCGCAATTGCACAATGCGCGCATGCTTGTCTGCCGATGGGAATTCCATGAGCAAAAGGGATACTCGTCCAAATTTTGGTGCCTCTCTAAATAAAGCTGTAAATGCACGTTGTTGCAAAGATTCCAATTGGCAAATGTTCCTAAATCGCTGTTTATACCATGTTCAGATTTGTTCATGGATTTTTCAGGCGCTATACTTTTCCCCCCTCACAGGTGCTCTGCGCGCAGCAAATTGAATCAGCGCATTGCTTTTGGGATAAAGCGTCTCCTCTGGCCAGTTAACCCTCTTCAGACCAAACCTTTCCTCCTGACATTCTATGTTCTTATGCAGAGACAGTGTAGATATGATTGGTAAAAAGTATTTTAAAGCAGATAAGATTAACAGTCTCTTAATGTGCTGTTTCAATTGCATATTTTAAAACACCAATTGGATATTTTCTATTCAAATAAGGTTCTTTGCATTTGTAAAGCATACCAACCCCACCTTCTGGGGTGCCTGCAAGTAGCAAATGTTAATTTGGGAGTCTGCAGTGCACACCCAAGAGTGATGGGTTTTGTTGTTCATACAGTCATATGAAGTATTTTGTTTTCGCAGCGTTTACTGCCTATTGATGGGGCAAATGACCTCTTTTTTCAACCGCCTCCATTAACGCCCACTTCCAAGGTGTACACCATACGACCCTACTTTCCTAAAGACGAGGTAACTGCTTTTGAGGCTTGTCACTGTCCTTAGTGTTGGGTTTTGTTTTGTGGCAAGGCTGGTTACTGCTGAGGCCCTTCGTCCCCTCCTGAAACAGATGTCCCAGTATCTTGCACAAGGCACAGATGTAGTCTCACAGGAAAACTGAGGTTAAATGCCTTGCCTTTGGTTCAGCAATGTGCTGTGCAACAGTACAGGTATACCCACGTCTTGATGCCCAGTCTCCCGCCCCACCGCCTTATTAAATCTATGAGTGCCTTCCCTCCTCCTAAAAGGCAAGTTAAAATTGATTGCTGCTGGAAGAGTGATTTTTTGCAGTGGGAACACGTCCATGGCTTAACTTTAGGGGAAGTGCATCTGCATTATTACCCCAATAATTATTGGGGTAACTGCGGTATTCTCAGCATAACTGCTGGTGTAGGCAGAACAGTGATGGTTGTAGCATGTGATGATACTTCAACCATTCTTATGGGTTTAATTACAGTTGCAAACTTTTTGGTTTGGTTTTGAATGGATTGTTGTCAAATCTGCTTCAGAGTGTTTGATGCTTTGAAACCAGGAATTTTGTATTAGTCTTTATTGATTAGAGATCCCCCCCTTATTTTATTTTTTTTTTTTTTGCTGAACATATCTGTAGTGTAGCTTTATTCTTATTAGCTGAGCAAGACGAATGCTCGAAACTCATGTATCAACCAGCAGTTAATGCTCTTTATTGATGCAGTTTAAGCAATGTAAGCATTAATGTAGCTTGAGCTTTGCATCTGTAGCCACATTGAGATGAAACGTGTATCCTTTTAAAGAAAAGTTTTTAGGTTGAGTTTACAATAGCTCAAATGAATGCTGACTTGGAAGCTGGTCAGACAGACAGGGCATGCCCTTTACCTGCTGGTTTTAGGCTCTGTCCCCTCCTGTTCTCATGGGCAGTAAAGCAGCCTGTTCCTTAACACAGGACTGTAAGTAAGGTGGTTTGCTCCTTTTTGGTAATGGAATTGGTATTTCTAAGCCACCTAAACAATTGGTGATGCAGCCAAACATGGCAGTCATAAAGAATATTTCTTCTGAGGAAGACTTCCTTTTTTCTTTTTTTTTTTATGAAAGGAGGCTTGAGATACGTCAAATGTAAAGCTTTTTTGTTGAAAAGTGTGAAGTTTCTTATTTAAAGTCGACTGATACAAGTTTACTCTTTAAAGAGAGTCAGCTGAAAGTCTTTTAACATGCAAAAACTCAGGGTGTATGTCCTTCACAGCAGTTAAATTGTTGCCCTTGAACATTGGAGGTTTTGAAAAGGGACTTTGTATCAAGGGTATTGATCTTCACAAAGCGTTTGGTAACTAACCCGCAGGGTTAATCTATGCTTTTAGATCATACAGGACATTGACCTCCAGCCATTCAATTTAACCACAGTGTTTTTGACAGGCCGGGCAACTTTAAAGACTTACTTTGCAGGGGAGGGGGGAGATAGATGATGTTTTCTCATAGATGGGTGCACTTGTTCTATGTAATTTAAATGCCTGTCAGTACTAGTTTACAGTGGAGCTGTTAATGAAATTCCTCTAAAGCAAAGTTTGAATGTGGCTGATGACTTGCAATCATCTCTTCTCTCCTCTTAGGCATCTGTGTATAAGATCTGCAGAGAAATGTATGCTGATGGAGCTGATCAACCCTTCCACAGTTTACCAGATTTAATTGGAGACAAGTATGTATTATGAATGAATGATCTACAGAGGTGGTTCTGAAGGGTGAAGTCCTGACACTGTATTTAATTGGAATTTTTAAAAGTGTGTGTGTAAGAATGCAAAGAGCATTTGCTTTAAAAATAAAAATAAGATTTAAAAAATCTGCCCCCTGCAGGCATCAGGAAACTGGGGTTTGGGTTTCTTAATGATACCATAAGCAGTTATGTCTCAGTTTATGCTCTAGTCACCTTTGTGAAATGATAGAAAAAATACTTAGCTGAAACCTGTGTATTATGAAACTGTGCATCATAATATCCTATTATTTCAGAATCTGTGAAAGTATATCATGAGAGTGTTTGTGGTCCCTAGTTACCCCTCTGGTACTTTTTTCCAACCTAGTATAGTTCTTCAGATAATTGAAATTTTTTTCAGGACCGATCTCAGCTGTCTTTAATCTTAACCTATTTCTGAAATATGTTATAGATTACTTGTGCCAACTTTTAAAAAGAATAACCAATGGCAAGTGAGATGAAGTTTAAAAAAAAAAGGCATTAAATCTGAACCGTAAAATGAGCTACTTTGAGTATTATTTTTTTTCTTGAGCATCTAATTTAGATACAACTTTGTAAAGAGGTTGCTCTGAGTGACAGGAAGGTAGTTAAGAAAGGATGTGTGACTGGTATCAAAAAATACCCGAAAGAGAAGATGGAAGATCTAGAAGGTAATGGCAGCAGGGAAACTTAGGGCAAAAGGTGAAGGAAGTTTCTCTAGTGAGTCAGGAGAGCAGTGTGTATCAAGTTAAATTGTGGGATCCTGAGGTGCAGATGTTGCTCATAGCTGAGTTTTGACAGCTGATCAATCAGTTAATGCTTTGTAGAAACAAATTCCATGACTGTAGGACCCTGTTGCTGCTTTGGATGACCTAGAGTCTCCTCCAGATTACCTGAAGGTCACATGGAACAAGTATGGTCCTCTTTTGACTGAATTTGGACACTTCTTTCTGCAGGTTAGTGGGAGGCCTACTCACTCTCAGCCTGGATTACTGCTTTGTCTTAGAAGATGAAGATGGCATATGTGGCTATGCTTTGGGAACAGTTGATGTGACTCCTTTCATTAAAAAATGCAAAATGTCTTGGATCCCATTCATGCAAGAAAAATATACTAAACCAAATAGTGACAAGGAGCTGTCTGAGGCAGAGGTTGGTATAACCTGTGAGATCAGAACTGTATGCTGAACTCTTTCTTTCCAAAGCAGGTCTTTGTTTTCCTGTTGCATTTTTGAGTGTCTGTGTAATTCAATTTTCATATCTTTCTGAAGTCTTTGATGAGCACAGTATCTGACATCTTAAAAGGTGACAGTAAAATTTTTCACTGGCAGTCAGATACAGCATCTGTTGTAATACACTCATGGCATGTACTTTAGTAGTAATCAATGCAGTAAATGTAAGCCACCTTAATCTAGAGAAAATTACATTTTGAAAATAAAGGGTTGCTTCTCTGTTCTCCTGCAAAAATGAGATATTAGTTTCCCCTTGCTGCAGGTAACTCCTGATAGTCACATCAGTTTAAGTATGGAAAACAAATTAAAGAGCACTTGAGTTTGATGTTAAAATCCATGAGCTATTTATGGAGTGTGACAGCTGTAAGTGGTACAAAACAACATCTCACCTTTAGCAAGGGCTAAAAATCAGTATCTTGGGTTGGTTTTGGAAGAAATTAGAAAAAAACAATGTCACCAAACTGTCAGAAATAGTGAAAAGTCCTAGCTGATGCATTCTTGTCAAGGAAAGAAAAGTGTTTAATACCAAGAGGTGCCAGTCTACACCTGTAAGAGGAAGGAGATATGGACAAAGCTGTAGTAGAGGCAGGCCCAGAACCACCACTTCTTAGCCTTTTACTTTCTCTCTCAAGAAGGAAAGAATATTTTCTGGAAAGTATTTTCTAGCAAGTTGTCTGAATACAAGGGCTGGTGTCAGGCTGGTGGGCCTCCTAAGGGAATCCCCAGCTGGTAAGAGCAGGGCAAAAATGGCGTATATAGCAGTGTGCTTTATTTGACTAGGACTTAGACAAAGTCTTAGTGGAGGTCATGGCTCTGAGAGCACAGACCTTCCCACAGCAAAGCAAAGCTTCCTGGAAATGGAATGAAGTGTTTGTCACCCTATTGTGGAAATGGCTGCTACTTATAGGCATGCTTGATGGGTGAAAAATGAAGTACATTTAAGAAAAACAAGCCTTGTAGCAAAGTGTTCTGAGGTAGGTGCGACTAGAAAGTATCTTAATAGCTCCACAACCACTATTGAAGCGGAGCTAATTCTGCAGTTGGTAGGTTTTATGACTTGATTCTTCTACATTAGCACAGTGCTGTGCTTTCAACTGTGGATGTAAATTCAGATTTTTGAAGCAAAGCTAACGCACGTAAAGATATTGGAAATTAAACGCAACAAAGCCGTAGTAGGTACAGTAAGGGAGAAGGTGCCTTGTTTTCCAGACATTTAAAGCCGAACTTCAGAGAGAAAGCAGGAGGTATTTTGGACTGATAAACTAACTTTTCCATTGAGATGTTTAAGAGCATTTTTTGCTGATGGTACATTGTTCCAGGATTTCTGCTGCTCATACAACATCTCAGAAAAAGTCTGTTTCTTGAGACTGTGGGCTTGAGGGATGTTCCTGGGAGTACAGAGGAGCTCTTTGTGCTTTTCTCTTGAGGTAGAAGCTGTGGGATTTTATCCATTTAGCCTTTTGACACTAAAAAGCAAAGTAGAGAGTATTCAGTAGTTGCTTAGAAGCTATTATGTTTGAAGCTCATGTAGGGAAAAGTTTTCTCATAGAATAGAATTGATTTGCTTTCCTTCACAGCCTTCTTCCCTCCTGATAATCGCAGTCTCCACTTGGGTTTGAAAAGCTTCCTTTCTGTACTTTTTAGATCATTTGACTTTGTTGACTTCCAATCAGATCAGTTGTTGACTTTCAATACAGTTCAATTGTTCTCTAGTTTACTTAAATAAATCTTGAGCCCCAAACTTCACAGAATAAACAAAATGTTTTGATTTGCAAAAGAAAAATCCAATCCCCTGACTTGTTTCACGCTGTTGTGAGGTTGCCTGGCAGCTTTGGCTAGGGTCCTGTCAGAGACATTTATCTGGTATCTGCTTTACCTGAGATTAGTTATTATTGACCACAAGAGATGAGAGTATCATTTCCAACTGCTTCTTAGCCCCACCTGTACCCTGCTCCTTGATAATCTGTTTTACCTCTTCTAGCGCTTCCACGGTTGGAAGAAACAGGGGTCACCTCTGCCTTGGTGCTTGAAGCCAGCGTGGGTGGCTTTGGACACTTTCTATGGGTTGTGCCTGTTACAGCTGTCATAAAAGCCCAGAGGAGCAAGCATGGTTCTGAACCTGAAGTAGCTCTACAAGTTTGAAGTAGTAGCTTTGAACAGAGACTCTCCCTGCAAGAGTTTGGGAGATGGCGGTTGATAGGTTTGAGGGGATTGCAGTTAAACTTGACCTGAAAAAAATGTGAGGGTTGCTAATGTTATGGTTCCTTGTGTGATAAAGTCCTAAACAGTTGTTATGAAGGTGATTTTCATTTATACATGTTATGAAGTTAGGTGGCTTGTTTACTTGAGCCAGTGCTCCCTAAAGGTTTTAAAATTCAGTAACCATCAGGAGGAATGACTTAAGTATCTTTCAGATGTGGCTTTGTCTACTTCTGCATTACCTCACCTTATTGTTCCATTCCCATGAGTTGCATGAAGTTAACATCTGATGTCATGTTCCTAAAGACCTTCCTGGGTGATTGCAGTAGTCTTAAGTGATCAACAACATCTTTTAGTCATCCCTAAGACCCCCAAGACTTATTTCAAGCTAGAGGCAAACTTGCCTTTGTTGGGGCAAGTAGTCTAAGACAATTGCACGGACATGAGAGATCTTTTGAGGCTGCTGTGAACCAAAGAATACATGTGGAAGGTTAGAATGCTTAGAGCTAAAACTGCCCATGTAAAATGCAAAGAAAAGTGATACTTGTGCACAAACTGTTAGTTATGGGTTGGCTTATGGTTTTTCTCACTGAGAAGCCATGCAAGGAGCCTTGCGTTCCTCCTTTGACAGTCTGAGAAGCTTCTGTAGTCTTTTTTTTTTTTAATCTGGAGTACAGAGAGCAATTTAGCAGGTAAGGAACAAAGTAACTGTCAGAGGTGTGGTTGAAAAGCATGCTGATTTGGAGGTAAACTCTGCGAGCAAAGCAGCCTCCCTTAATAAACATGAATGAAAACGTTTGCTTCCCATATTCATTTCAGAAAATAATGCTGAGCTTCCATGAAGAGCAAGAAGTATTGCCAGAATCGTTTCTTGCCAACTTCCCATCCTTGATAAAGATTGATATCCACAAAAAAGTGACAGATCCAAGTGTGGCCAAAAGCATGATGGCCTGCCTGCTCTCTTCTCTAAAGGCTAATGGTAAGCTTCTTGCACTTAAAATTCCTTGTTTCCTAATTATATGTGGGTTCTAGGATGTAAGACAAACTTGGGATGGTTATATTAACGTTACCGTATTTGCGTGTCAGTCTGAGGTACTTGATTCCTGCCATAGTTAGCACTCTAGGTAAATCATTATAAAAGCTTTTGGATAGCTAACGTGTGCTGCTGCCTTCAGTAAAAGAAGGCTTTTCACTTTATCCTGCAAATTAGAAAATTGGAAGAACTGAGGGAGCAATTTGGTAATGAGAGCACACATTTTTACATCTTGAACAACACACAAATGTTTATATTTCCCCTGCTGGTGCTTTTTCTTACGTGTGGCAGTGTGCACTGGTGGGTAATTACCAAAACCTTCAATATGGCCAGGTACTTGGCTGTCTGCCTTACTGTGCACCTGAGGTTCACAGCTCACTCGGTGCCCGCTTCTAGTGCTATTTTCTGAGCCAACATCAGAGTTTCAGGATGCTTTTATGTGAAATTAAAGGTGTGCAGAGGGGAGGTGGTTTGTTCAGGCTGACAGGACGTCTGTGATGTGCAGCTGACCCCAATGGTCAGCTAGGTTGCCATAAATCTGCTTTCTTTTGGGCACTATGCTCCATATGGAATTGGATCAGTTGTTTCATTGGGTTTAAATGTTAAAAAAAGGTGGGTTCTGTGGTGATATTTGATGTCTGTGCTTTTTACAATAACTCTTTTCCTACGGTGTGTTTTGTTTCTCTCTTCCTTCTTCAGGCTCCCGTGGGGCTTTTTGTGAAGTGAGACCAGATGATAAAAGAATCCTGGAATTTTACAGCAAGCTGGGTTGTTTTGAAATTGCTAAAATGGAAGGATTTCCAAAGGATGTTGTTATCCTTGGAAGAAGCCTGTGAGTGCTTGACAGCAAACTGTTCCAGTACTGTAGTCCCTTAAGAGCTGGGCAGGTAGTGGTGGGGATCTTCCTATGGTCTAGCTGCACAAAGCCAGCAATAAGCCAGCTTGGTAGAAGGGGCTATGCGAAAATCACCCATCACACATTCAGACTGTAATTTTTTTGGAAGAGGATAATGCTGCTGAAAACACTGTTTTAACAAAAAAAAAAAAAAAAAAAAAGAAACCTTGTCCTCTCCTGGTCCTGTGTGAAGTGCCAAGGAATCTTGCATGGGCTATAGCTTCTCGGAGGAATCCCTCTCGGTCGGCGCTGTGGTTGATGACAGCTCTCTGCATTCACCTGTCAACAGAAAAGCAGGCTCTGTCAGAAGTATCTGTAAAGATGCAGGGTTCTCTCTGTCATAGAGCAGGATCTGCAACTGGAAGTTGCAGAAATGGGAGGGATTGCTTGTGTCAATCAGCAAATTTAAAGATAAGTAGCTACAGTTCTATTTTTTACTATCTTTATGCTTGTTGATAAAGCAATGACCCGTTGTCACTTCTAATGACCATTGGTTCAAGCTTTGTGCTTTGTTAGGGACAAATGTGCAGTGGTCTGTGGCAAAAGTCACTTAATGACAACCTTGTAAATTTCCATGTATATAAACTTAGCCGTATGCTGACTAACTTTTTGTTTACCGGTTTTTTGTAACTTTTTCTTTTGAAAAGTGAAATGGGATAGGTCCAAGATGGCACTTTTGAATAACCTAAAACCACAACGGAGAACGAATCTGTCCTCAGCACTGACCTTATTGTGCCTCGTATCCAGGGCTAGAAAAAAAAAACCCATCTCGGGTAAGGGGTGTGTGGATCCCAAATGATCCTTCCTTCAGTCGGCAGTTTGTCGCTGCTTGAGGTTATCGTCATTCTCCTGGGACTGGAACAGCAATTCGCGGGGTGATCTGCCGAACCCGTTAATTTTGGTAACGTTCACGTGGGATTGTGGATGAAAGATGGTGAGAGGGAGAGAGCTGGCCCACAGCTGGGACCTGTCCTTGGAACAGTCGCCATCTTTCAAAACCTGTTTATACTAGTTTGCTTAAATCAGGGTCTTCAAGTCCTGCACATTTGTATCGAATAACTTTTCTACAAGAAATGCCACAATAAGCACATTTTTACACATTATTTAAATGGTTACCTACTTTTAAATGTTCCCAGAGTTTACTGTTTTTACCCAGGTCTGACACGTTTGGCTATGGGATGGAATCGGCGTGCTATGGGTTCTGGTAGTGAGGTAGTTGCATCGTTTATGAAATTGGTATTTCACTGAGGTCCCGGTGTCCCAGATAGGTAATTGGCCAATGGTATACACCTTGTGGCACTTTGCTTCTTTCACCTGCTGCCATCAGCTGGCTTTATCTTCCTTTCTCATGTTCCTAGGGTTTGGTTTTGTTTTTTTTTTTTTTCAGCGGTGCACAAAGGAAGTTCAGTTCCTTTGACAAGCCTCCAGCTGCGTAGAAGACGTTAGGCAACCTGCAATGAATGGCATTAAGACTGCAGTAATGTTGTCTGCAACCTGGAAGGAGATGCTGGGTTTGCCTTCTGGTGCAGTCACGTGCAGGATTATTATTACTTTTTTTTTTTTTCCTTTGCAGAATGTGAACAATTTTTTAATGCGGTAGCAAAAGTATTTAAGTTGAAACAATTTCATTTCATTTTTAGAGAGAGGTACGGGATTGTGCTATGGGATTTCATGTAAGTCAGAGCTGAATGCCACTAGTTTTTATACAGCTTTGAGTGCATGTTGAGTAGCTGATACCTTGGTTTATCAGGTGGGGAGAGTTTTTGTTTCTTCATGAATACCAGAGTCCACTTATTTTATCTGGATGCATAACATTACAGCATAGGATGCTTGTGGCCTTATTTCTTGGCTTTTAAGGAGCTGCCACATTTTCTCTTCCTATGAATTTGTTATTATTATAGAAATTAATTGTATAAGCCTATGGAATGTCAGGCCAATACCATCATTCTAGGATTGTAAAGTGATATGTTGACATATCTTTCATGGTTATGAATTTTCATTAAGGTTGGAATGCCACTTTCATTAATCTGTTTTTAGATCAACAGTATCTGTAGCAGAAAAAAAATGACCTGTAAAACTGTATTTGAAGACCATGCGAGAAATAGAATAAAAATTGAGAAGTGAATGTAAATAAGAAATGTGTATTTTGTGTATGAGACTCCAGAACCAGAGGTGGCAGCATATATTACGGTGGCAGCCGTATGTTTTGGATGCCCTCGGGATCAGCCAGCAGAGAAACTTGTCTCTGGTTTTGGTGGTGGCAGCATGACTTATCTATGCGGATGCTTTTCATAGGCAGGTGTCCCATGACCCTTCAGAAGGACTCGCTCCAAAGAGTTTTGGGGTGGCAGTGACGTTCTTGTTGGCCCTTCTGTGGCCAGTGGGACTTCTGGCACCAGTTGGACTTTCCCAGGTCTTTCAAAGGTGGTCTCCAGTGTCTGGCAAAGCCAGTGGGAGCTGTGTTGTGGCAGTGCTTGTTTGCTCTTTCTTACTCTTTTTCTTTTTTGTTTTTTAATGTTTTTCTTGCTGGCTGCTGGGTTTAGAGGTTGCTGCAATGCTGGCTGGCCTGTCAGCAGAACCACGGGGGGGCACAGTAATTTGAGGGGTGTCATGCAGTGTGTAAGGGGAAACGCCGTGAGTCCGCAGTCAGGC
>JAHREE010149232.1:0-15311 GCA_033628505.1 Tringa tobata | reverse complement strand
GGGGGGGGGGGGGGGGGGGGGGGGGGGGGGGGGGAGAGGCGGGCCGGCTGAGATGGCGGGGTAGCGGTGAGCTTCTCCCCCCGCCTCAAACACCGCACCTCTGCGAACGCTCCCGAGAAACCGAGAGCGATCCCCGAGCCCAGCCCGGGCCGCGGGGCTGCCCCTGCCGGGGCCACCGGGGCCGCCGCTCCCGGCGGAGCGAACCCCCGTCGCCGCGGACCGCTGCCTAGAACCGATCTGCTGAAAGGTCCCGGGCTAGAACCCCCCCTCTCTTTTTGCTTAAAACCCCCAAAGAGCGAGGCAATAAGTCACATGCTATCTCCAGCCGGTATTTATATTGGCTTAATATTTAAATCTCGTAAAACTAATGCTTTGCTTAAATAGTCCAGAGTTTTTGCAATAAACCAGGGTGCGCAGCCCAAAGTGTTTCTTTGGCATTCTTGCACTTTGCCCCAATTCCGCTCCCTTTCCCTCCAGTGTGTGGTCTTTGGGCTGTGTAAGGAAAGCTCGTACCCTCGAACACAAACCTAGGGCTCTGGAATTAAAAAAAAACACAAAACCCAAAAAACTTCCTAAAGTTTAAAGCACATTCTTTCTTCTGGTTTTCTTTTACTTTCCTTCCTTCTTTCTCTCTCTCTCTTTTTTTTTTTTCCCCTTTTAATAAAAATCTCCAAACTAGCCTAGGTTTCTCCATTAGGGATAAATTATTTCCAAAAAAAAGGAGGAAAAATTAAAATGAAATCAGAAAATAAGAATGATTTAGCATAAGAATCTAATTGGGTTGGGGCATTTCCAAATCAATTGGCTTTTTGTTAATACTACTCTGAAAATTTGACAACTAGAATTCATGTAGTGCATTTTCTCATTCGGCCAGAACTCCCCCAGACTTGAATCAGTTTAATTCATTTTAGCATTTGGTATGATTCTCACTTGTCCATACAGTATATGAAAGGTTGTTTCCAAGTTTCGATTTCTTTGCATAGAATTTCTCTGCATTGTTTGAAGTTTGAAATCAAAGTATTTTATAATTTCTCAAGTGATTCTTACTTAACAAATAGTTACATTTTCCAGGTTTAAGTTTGAAATTGTTTAATGAAACAAATGGCAAACAGTTTGAAACCTAAAGACTAACAAGTCGACTTTTAAATGTTACTTACTGCTAAAATTACTTGGAATGTCTGGTTTGTAATGATTAACTGATGTTTTCTCCTTACTACCCATATATTCTTTTTGAAAAAGGAAAAAATTACAACAGTAATGTTTTCATCATGCAAGTAGATGATTTTTAAAGGTCTCTCACTCCTGGATGGCAGTTGTTTTGAAAGCTTATTTAGATACTTGTGTAAAATACTAAGACTTCCTTAGCAATTAAAAATAAATACAAATAATTTAAGCTACTAGCAAGCATGTATGTAATAAATACCAAATATTTTAGCAGATGATTCAGATGAAAGCAATAGAAAGGATGTGAACTTCTCCTCCATTGTGTCTTTAAGATGCTTAATCTAATTCATTACACCTACTTTTGTAAAATAGTGGGGTGCTGAAACGCAAGGAGGACAATCCCAATTCTGGTCTTTGCTCTCACGTGCTCTAATGCAATGCAGTTATCATTGAGAAGAAGAAGAAAAAAACCCATAGGTCCCTAAAACAAGCTTATCAAAATTCTTGCTGAAATTAATTCAAGATGTAGTTGTGAAATATTAAAATCTGGTTTTAAAGACTGACATTGAATCAATGTGGTTGTTGAAGAAACTCCTTTTTTTTGAATGTAACAAATCTGTTTTAGAGTAAATCATGCTCAGAAGGCCATCACTTGGAGAAGTTTCTAACTGATTTATCATTTATTTTGGAAAGTCTCTGAAGTATGCTGTTGTCCAGAGCCCTTTTTCTGTTGTACTACTGGCAATTATGATGAGCAGTGCAATATTAAAAGGGCATTGGCTGGCAGAAACATGACCCCCTTTAGCAGCCCACCCTCTTCAGAGTGGGCAAACAACCCTAAAATAGATGCCTCCTCCAGTGTATTTATGCACGTGTGTGAAATAAGGTTTTATACATGTGGGAGTGTTTTTAAATAAGGAGAGAGATTCGGGGTTATACGTTTTTACATGTCTTTCTATAGAAATGGGCTGGAATGATTTAAACACATCCTATTTAAAACATAAGCTCCAAACGTTTCTAGGAGCTTTCAAGGCATCACATTACTCGTTTTGTTTACCAATAACTTGTGAGTAATTCATTATTAATTTCTACACACTTCCATAGAATATCTACCTTGAAGTCTTATAATGATTTCTTTATAGTTTTTTTTCCCTTATAGAAACTTTTCCCTATATGTTTAAGGTGGTCCCTATCAATGTCCATAGGGATTTAATGCTGTTGATTTGTTTGTAAGAATCTGGGGTGTTTACACTGTGATTTCTGAGCGGTGACACAACCAGATCTGTGTGAGGCTGAAGCACAGACACTAGGTATTTTTGTAGGCAAGTCTCATCATTTCTGTAACATTTTCCATAGCAAATCAAAGCACTGTGTATTTATACCATTCTATATATACACCCCCCCACCCCCCCAGCCTCTCTCATCTGTACTGGTCAACCACCATGAAACACACAGCACAATTAAGGGAACTTCTCAAGGCACAGGAAAGGGCTGGCACCTTCTGTGATTTAAATTGTGTAGTTCAGATTCATCGACTGGCCAATTTGTTTTTTATGGAAACACATGCATTTGGGGATGCTGAATTACGTCCCTTGTTCTTTCATTCTCCATTACTGTAGCAAAAATATTTCATTGTATAAAACCTTTATAACGTACCGTGCCTAGATATACTGGGCATGTAGCGAAAGACTTAACCGGTTTGTTTAACAAGCCATACTAACGTGGCCTGTCTCTTTCTCTCTCTTTTGTTTGTTTCACCCCCCCCCCTTTCTCTTTCTGTCATTTTTTTTAACTTTTCTTTTGTTGTTGTTGTTTGGGTTTTTTTACCTTGTCTAATTACGATTGCAAATAAACTTTGTCATGGTGAGTTTTATTGGGGCTAAACATATTGGCGTTATTGTGGTTAACCCTGTAAGGCAGCGGCCCCTCACAAAGGGGCGCGGGGACAGCTGTGCGGAAGGTGACAGTGGCTGCTGGCATCGCTGGCTCTGACAATGTTGCACTACTGTCTGCACGAATAAAGCAGTGCAATAATATTGTCAAAGCATTTGGTTCCAGTCCTAGTTCCTCCTGTATGACCAGTTACTGTTGCACACCCAGCCACTAGCAGGATGGGGCCCTGCAGTCACTGAACGCGCTGTAGCAGGGAACCAGCCCCCTACTCTGATACCTTCCCACACTGCCAAGTGTTTAAAATGTCAAGATCGCATAGAAATAGCCTAAAAAACCCCTACCCTTTCGTTTTATTTGTTTGTTTGTTCTGTGTTTAGGTTGAGTGGTCTGTATGGAAATGCCTTGGGTTTTGTTCCCGGTTTTGACTGCTTCAGTGTACAGAATGGATTGCCCTTCCTGCCACTAGCGTGGGTTTGTGTGTCCAAGCTGTAAAATAAAACGCTGGCCTATTCACATGTTAAAGCCCTCTTGTCCTCCTTTAGAGCAATCACCACCTTTAAAAAATATCCTGACCAAATCTGAATATTTTCTCGCTACTGCTTTAAAAATTGGAGTTTTATGAACCTCAGGATGTTACTGTTGTGTATAGAATTCAGTGACTTTAATATATACCATGTATTCACAGGCAATTTAATTTTTGCTTCCTATTGATGTATTTTTCAAGTTCCATCCTATTTTACTTTTAGAGGAATTAACGTTAAGATTAAAGCACTGCTGATACCTTCATTTTCATTAAAAAAAAAAAAGGGGGGCAAAAAAACAACAGCCACAAACAAAACAGTAGAAGGAACCTAAACAATAATCAATAGGTTTCGAAAGACAGTCTTTCCCTGCCCTTCCCAACAGCGGCATGGAGCGAGCCTGAGAGAGGCAGGGATGGTGTGGGCCTGGGAACAGGAATATCGCATTCAGAACTGATCTTTAAATACCAGTCTGCTGGTGGCTGTCACTGCCGGTGCAGTTGGAGGCAGATGTGGTGTTTTCCTTGCAGCTGCTAAGAAAGGGGTTGGAGGGCTGGGGGATGGGACCTTCCTCTCTCTCTTTTTTCTGAAGCCTTGAGCTGTTACCTTGGGAGCACTGGGTGGGGGTGGGGAGAGCCGTCATATTGGAAATCAAACCCAGGGAAAGGAGCGTTTTGGGATGGCACCGCGTGCCCCGGGCCAGGCTGGGCCACGTGAGCCAGCTGTGGGGAGGCAGAAGATGGAGGGCCATGTCCTGGGTGGTTTCGTGTCCCGTTTTAGAGGGATGAGGGGAAGCCGAGGCTCAATAAGGCGCTCCAGCTCTTCAATGAACAAGCGGGCAAACAAAGACACCTCTCCCATCCCTCTCCTCCTGGCCAGGGGCTGGAGCCCATCTCCTCGCACCCCCAGAGAGGGCGAAGCCGTGGGTCCTGAGCCAGAGCCTGGTGCCACAGGCGGATGTAGCGGCTCCCAGGGATGGGTGGGGGCAACCCGCACCCACACGGCTCCCCTGCTCCCAAGCGTGCCTTTCATCCCCCTCCCCGCATCGTAGCACGGTTGCCATTTTCATAAGCATTGAGGAATGGGAAGGCCTGCTTAGCTTTGGCACTTTCTCCTCCTCCCTCTCCTAATTTTTGATTAATTAAGAAGTAGGAGATAGTGCAATCTGTAAGGGCTTTGCTGGGGGGGGGCTGTCTGTCTCCCCCCCCCTCGCCGTCAGTAGGAGCACAAGAGTGGCAGTGGAGGGGCCCTTACAGCCCCTGGCCAAGGAGGACGGGGAGGGGGGTGGACCGTGGGAGTTGGGAGTCACCTGGGTCAGGGCAGCCCCCTATGTGCCCTGGAGCCCCCCTCGAGGGGCAGAAGAGCCAGTGAAAGCCCTGATGGGGATGATGCCGGGCTCTAAGATGGCCTCTCGGGCGTGCGAGCCTGCCTTGTGTGGAGGTGGAGAAGTCACGGGGGGAATACATGCATACTTGTTTTCCTGCATAGAGTTATGTCTTTAAAAATAATACAGTCGCTACACTTGAAAATGTTCCCTGGGCATGGGGGGGTTTGAGGCATGTGGCCCAGGGAAAGGCCCGTGCGGTGACAAGGACAGTGTCCCATGGGCAGAGGGCGAGGGGACATGGTCCCAGGGTGCTGGCTGGGGCCATGGAGCCCACCGAGGGCCCTTCCCAGGCACCAGCTCTCCAGAGGGCAAGGGCCGGGGGGCAAGGACGGGGCTCCTTGCAGATTTGGGCCTGGGATGGAGGTTACACATTCCAAACCCTCCCTTCCCCACTCGCTTTCTCTTTTTTTTTTTAACCCTGCCTGGCTGAGGAATGTAACAGCGAAGAAAAAAAAAAAGGCACTGGAGGAAAGCAAAAAAAAAAAAAAGAGAGGGGGGATTCGGAAGCAAAGGCCCCTTCAGGAGTCTGTATTTGTGCAAGGGAAACCATTTGCATGTGTGTGGAGATGCCAGAGTTTGTCTCCAGTTGGGTGGGAGGGGGAGGGCGCGGGAGGAATGCGGGGAATCAGGTCGGGCTGCGGGGGGAAGGGCTCCGGCAGAGCCTCCATCCTGTTGTTGCATAAACTTGTTAAAAGAACCCCTCCTCTGTGGAGGCAGCACACACAGGGTATTAGTGTGGCGGAGGGGGCCAGACCTGCGCCCTGGCCGCACAACCAATTGGAGCGGAAAGTGAAATCAGATGGTTTAAGTTTTCAGAGGGATTTTTTTTTCTTTTTTTTTTTTTTTTTTTTTCAGGGGGACTTTTTGAGTCATTGCATTGAGTGCTCCATCAGCGTTAAGGTGGCTCCTGGGTGGTTCGGGGCAGGGAGGTGCCCCTGGTCCTCGGGACGTGCCACCGGCCCTGGACGCTGGAGCTGGTGGCCCTGGGGAGAACTGACCCCCTCCCCTGCAGGCGAGGGGCTGGGCGGGTTGTGGCCACTGGAGTCCCTAATGGGGGGAGCCTGGCCCCTGCCCCGGGGGAAGAGGTATTTGAGGGACCCCGAGATCAGCCCCAGGCATGCTCCTTCCCCAGCCAAGGCAACTGCCAGACCTTTCTCTTGTCCCACTGCACACGCGGGATCAGCACTTCCAAGGTGATAGGATTTAGCCCTATTTTGCTCCTGAATTTAGTACCACATGTCTTTTTTTTTTTTTTTTTTTCCATCAGACAGCAGAGTACTGGTAAACACCATGCAGAAAAGCCGTATTGTGGGGTTACAAAGTCTGGGCTGTTTAAGGAGCTCTGTCATTCCTTTTAATGGAGCTCACTGACGCAGATCTGGCTTCTGCCAGCTGAGGAAATGTTGCTACTGAGAAAAGGGTTATTGAAACCCACAAACTAAATATTATAAGCAAGAATCAAATGGCAGGACGTTCTGAAGGGTAATCCCTCCTGATTTTGGGAGAAGGGGAAGGTATTGATAAGTGGCAGTGGGTGACAGAACCCCCAGGCTGGGTGGGTGAAAGACGCTTGGGGAGGTGCTGTTTTCGGAGAGGATTATCAGCCCTTTCTCTCTGGAGTCTCTCACACCTAGACAGGTTGACTCTTGCATGGAAGTAAGAATCCCCTTTTTCTCTGGACGGATTTGTACAAACTTGCTAGATAGACTTAAGGAGCCAGGACTGGAATGCTAAGAATTTTCTCTCTCTCTTAAAAAAAAAAAAAATTAAGAAGGCAACACTTCCCAGTTTTAAAACAATGACAAAATTATTAAATAGGATGGAAAACTCTAAATCAACTCTCAGCCTACAGCTGTTTGCTCTGACCTTTGGTAATAGTGTCAATTCCGCTGCAGAAAAATATATTGTAGACTATATAATGTATTTAATTGCAAGATGGGTTTTAAATGGTCTCCTTTCCTCAGGCTAGCGAAATGGCTGTGGCCAGGGAAACAAGGCTGAACTGGAGCGTTGTTGCCTTGCTGTGTTTTGTGGGCTTGCAACAAAGAGGAAAATTAAAAAAAACAACGCTTGCCCAAAGTGGCATCTTCAACCACAAGAGAAACAAACAAACAGCTGGCAACAAAGGGCAGGGGAAACGGGAAACAGCTCCCCAGAGTAACCCAGAGGAGACAAGGTCTGATCTTGCAAGGAGCAGAGGCCTCCGAGCTCCAGAGCCAGCTCCTGATTTTATTTATCCCAGAGCTTCATCCTGAGGGCACTTCAGTCTATTTGTCTGTGAACATCAGAAAAGGGGGGCTTAAACGTACAGCAGCGACTCACTACAGTAAGAGATTCCCCCAACACGTTGCTAGGAAAAAAAAAAAAAAAGCAAACTGCCATTATTGAGCAACATATAGTGTTATTTCCATACTAGCCTGGGTGACATTTCCATTGAGTTTCTATAACTGCGATTAAAGGCGCGAGAGGTTTCTAAACATATCGAGCGATGCTGAGCCTCCTGGTGTATAAATAGCATGCATTTCGTAATCTCGTGTTTAAACGTTTATTTTAAAATAACCCCCATATACATTCCAGAGAGTCTCCCTGCTATAGGACACAGCGCGACCCAGGCTTTGCATTTGTTTGCAAACTGGGGGAATGTTACTGGAGATAGATTTGGTCTTTGTATTTCTTGTCTTGTGAAAAAAAAATAAAACCAAGGGGAAGGTGTGGGGAGTCCCGCACCAGTACGCCACTTGGGGATAAGGACATTTTTGAGACACATCTAGGCGCTCAGCAACTTAATTGCCTTTGCTTGGGACATAACTTGTGGCTGACATTTCTAATTACATCCCTCACCCTCTCTTGCCAGTTGTAGCTTCTGCAACTACTGAAATTCTTCAGTTGTGTGGAAATTGTCAAATCCGCCCTTCCCTCACCCCCCCGCGCCATTGATGCATTAGTAACATCACAGCCACTGGAGAAGTTAAATTGTGTGTATTAAGTGTAAATCTTGTTTGATATAACATCGAGGCTGAAGAGTGGAAAAGACATGGTAAACAATAAACAAACTAGAGACTGGACGGGAATAGATGGAAAGGTAAGGCCCTGCCCAGTTGCGTCTCTTTTATGTTCTCAGTCCAGCTGGATCCTAGCTTGCAGGGGCTGTTGAGAAGCAGAGTGGCAGGATTAAACCTGAGGTTTTGCCAAGGTAACGAGAATGCAGAAGTTTGATAAAACTCATTCTGAGCTGCTTACAGCAGTCTTTGTGAACATAGCCTTTTAATTAACGTGAGCAAAGGTTAATACAAATAAATAATGTGGAAGAAAAATCCCTGTTTGCTTCCAACAAGCATCACAAAGGATGGGGAGAGAGAGGGGTTGGGGTGGATTGGAGATTTTGTTTATCAGTCCATTAGAAAAACAAACAATGCAGCTTCCCCTATTCCCTTTGGCATGTCCTTGGTTTTTCGGCTGCTTTGGGCAAGTCAGGCAACATCAGAGGGGACGAAGGGCTGCCCTCACACCAGCGTGCCAAAGGCCAGGGATCTCTAATGGCAAAGACCTGATCAATGTGGCATGCATAAATTAGCCAGGAATCCATGAATTAGGGGATTGTCTCTCCATCACACCCCTATTTAACCCACTGGAAAGCAGGCTGAGGAGAGAGAAGCTTAAAGTGTCACAATCATGACCTGGTTTGGGATGGCCTGGGAATGAAGTTTCCTTCCTCTTGCTCTGGACTCGAGTGTTACTACATGACAAATGCACTGGGGCAGGTTCCCTGGGGGCCGGAGCACAGAGGAAGAGTTGGCAGAGCAGCCCTGAAGCTGGAGGGGTCTCGGCCCCTCCCCAGGAATCGTTTCTGTGGCTGTTGGTGTGTTCGACACCAAGCCAGCCCCAGCCGATGATGGTGCCTTCCAGCCTGGGACAGAAAGGATGCTGGGGAGGGGGAAGACGAGAAGAAAAGCCAAACAAAACGAGCTAGGGCAAAACACATATGCGTCTCCAAACAGTTTAATTTGTGTGCGTGAACGTGAAATCAGTGCTGGAGAGCCAGCCCTGCAGATCCTGTTTCACTTTCTCATTTTTGGTGTGTACTTAATCCCGTGATTTCCAACGAAGGGAGGGATATTTTAAAACACTGGGCTCTCCAAGTAGGACAGTCCTAGAAAGGAAGTTATCTGAGGGCTTGATGCCTGTTACTAAGAGGTTCAAAATACAACTATCAGTTAATCAAATAAATAGCGCTTCCCAGCTTCTAACAGCTAGGCAGCTAATTGACTGAGGTTATTAATAAAGGAGAGAAACTTACACAGAAGAAGGTGAGAACTGGGGACAGAGGTATAGAAACCCAGATAAAATCCACACTGGAGTTCAGTCTGACCTGGAAGGAAGGGGTAGTGCCCATGCACAGAGTCTGTGGGGTCCAAGGTGTGCTCCATTCCTGCACCCCCACCCTCCCGGGAGCACAGGGTGCTGCGATCCATAGGGCAGTGCGCTCCTTTCTAACTTTGTACCCCTTCCCCGTTTGCAGGCGTGGAACGAAGCTCCCTCCAGTCACCTGCCGCAAGACACATTGTCCAGCTTCCTAACCTTAAGGATGAGACCCTATCAATATTGCCTCTGCTTTTGTGATCAGGGTAGTAGTGCAATATTGCTTATAGGGTCTTTTCTTTTGAGGGTTATTCTTCACGGAGAGAAGAGAGCCACAGCAGGAAAAAATAATCCTATGTGCCCATCGAGTTAAGGGAAAAGTTGTGAAATGCTGAGCGTTGTTAGATAGGCAAGTAATTGTGCAGAGATGTTATTTGTGACAAATAATCGTGCTATTGTGGTGACTCAGGTTGTGAGTAATGGGCATATTTTTGATGCTATCACACAGGATTCAAAACGGCCTCGTGTTTAAACCGCACAAGCAGTGATTGAAACCGGAGAAACCCATCATGGCTCGATTTTAAAATAGTATGAGTCCCTAGACGTTTGAAGGGTGCCTATTTTACATAATGATGTAAACACCCACCCAGGGATGGGAGGAGATACACAGCCACACATGCCGTTCCCGTGCCCGATCCCAGCCCGAAAAGCAGTGCGGTGGGAAGCAGAGCACAGCACAAAGAGGCCGAGGCTCTAATCCCAGTCACCCCCAAACAAAGCTCACGCCTCTGCCCCGCGATACGGCCGCCAGCCACAGCGGGGTCGGCGGCCGGGCCCTGCCTCCGGCCCGACCGGGAGCCTTCACGGAGGTACGTGGGAACGGAGCGGGGATGGGGCGCTGGGTCTGCCCCCTGCTTTGTGCGGGATCAGCTGGGGGCCGACGGCAGCCGGGGCGGCCGGGTGGGTGGCCCTGCCTTCCGTTTCAGGTGGTCCCCGCGGTCCCTTTCGGGACCTCAGGGGCCCAGGGAAAGGGACGGTGGGAGGGGACTGGGGGCCGGATCGGGGCGGCCGCTGCCGCGGGGGTTTCCGAGCGGTCCCCGGGCGGCGCGGAACGGAGCGGGGCCGCCTCTTCCCCCGCCGCGGCCGGTCCGCGGAGGGCCCGGAGCCCTACGGCGGGGCCGTGCCCGTTGCCTCCCCATTGTACGGCTGACCCTGCCGCTGCCCTCGGTTTAACCGCCCCCAGCATCGTTCCGGGGGGAGGCGGCCAGCTCGGGGACAAAGCCAGGAGCCCCTCCCGGCCCCGGGCTCTCCCCTCGAGCCCCCAGCCCGGCGGCCGGGGCAGCGCTGGGACCACCGGGCGGGCTGCCCCTCTTTCCCTGTTGCACTACTGTCACGGTCGCAGCGAGCAGTGCAATAATGAAAGGGCGTCAGTGCGCCGGGGAGCGGCGAGAGCCGGGGACGGCGCGTCCCGCCACCCCCCGGGGGCCACCTTACCGGAGTGGGGGGGGCCTGGTTGTGCAACTTTGTGTAACACGCGGAGGGTGCGCGCAGGGCAGCGCAAGGTGAGCGGCTCCGCGCACCGCCCGCCCCGGGACTGCCGCGACCCCCGCCTCCCGGGCCGCCCCCCCGATGTACCCGGCCCACACCGAACAAATAAAGTGACTCCCACGGGCCCTGTCGCTGCCTTTTCTTCCCGGTGGGATTTCTTGCAGCTTAGCAGCCCCTCCCACAGAGAAAAAGCCCCTCGCTGGGTTTTTTTGGCAGTGGGGAAATCAGCCCTTCGGTCTCTGTGGGGAGAGGTGGAAAATGCAAGTAGGAAAATGAGCGGAACGAGCATCCCCCTCCTCTGCTGAGCCCGAAAAATGGGCCAGAACCATGCCCCAGTGCTGGGCTTGGCAAGGGGGGAGCACGGGCAGGGAAGCCAGGATGTGGGGCGGGAGGGGAAGGGTTTGCAATCATAGAGATGAGAACAGTGCTCCGCATCTGGGAGCTGTGCTGGAAGGCCAGGAAACAGCCCTTTGATTATTAGTGGCCATGCTGAAATGGATACTTCTGTAAAAGAGGGCTGGGGAGGGGTATTTCCTTTAGCAAAGGACCTTTCCACCCTGGCCTTTTGAACCTGCACTTCTCCCTGGCACTGTTTCTGCTTCATCATGGCTTTTTGCAGAGGAAGGTGAGTGCAGAAAGCAGGGCGGCTGTAGGAGAGGGGTGCAATCTCATCCTGATGAAAAGGCTTTTACACTCTCTGCTTCATTTCCTATTTCGTTTGGATTCTCTCTTTTCTGTCTCTCGCGTGCACAAGCAGATCTAGAAGCTGAATCCTTCCCTGCAGCCTCTCCCAGGGAAGAGTCACCCCCCTCCCCATCTTCACCTTCAGGCTTTGCGCGCACAAAATGGCTGCAGCAGCCTGTGGGTGGGCATGGAGAGCTCAGGAAGCGGCTTTTCTTTTTCCCACCCTGCCTGCCCAGGAAGCCCTTCTGCTTTTATTTTCCGTGGCATTTTGCTCTTGCATAGCTCTGTGCAAATCCAAGGGGGTCTCTTGTGTGTAAGCTATGCATGGAATGGGAGCTGGGGAGGGAAGTGGCCAGTTTGCATGAGAAGGGGACCTGTCGGGCCCCAGTGTTTATTTTTTTGCTGACCTTCTGGGGATATGGTCAGTGAGAGCTGTGACAGCTGCTGGAAGCGGCAGGGGCTTTGAAGATTGTGAAGGTTGTGACCTGGAGGCCCCTTTCCTCTCTCTGTCCCAGGAGCTGCTGAGTCAATCAGGGAATAGGGGAGGTGAAATGGGGGCTGCTCTTTAGCCATTTTTCAATCCATGAATGAAACAGGAAAGGACAAATGCAAGAAGAAAAAAAGAGCGATTACTTCCACTTTGGTGCGTTACTAAGAAGGGGGAATCTCTCTTTGGCAAAAGATTATAACAATAATGGGAAACCACTGTGCTCCTAAGATCCAGCACCTTGAATAAAGGATTTAACTGGGCAAGGAGCTGATAGCAGATCAATAACAGTAAATTAGGGGGAAAGCCTACAAACTCCTCTTGGTTCAAAAGCAAGAAAAAATCCACCTCTCGTTTCAACCTGATACCACCTCTAGATATAGCAACAGGAACACGTTCCCAGTTGGCCCACTAGCTCCCACCATCTCCTTGACCCTACACTGACACACCTTCATCTTTGCTGAGCTCAGCTGAACCCTGTGGCTGAGGCTGCAGAGGCCACCGAGAGCGGCTGCACCAAACAGGCCAAAATAAAGGGACAAAGTACATTGTGTGGGGCTGCATCCCTGATGTCCATGCCCTTCCAAATGGCACGAGCTCCCTTGGCAATCCACACCCCAGGCAGCCCATGAGAGGGCTCTCACTTGGCCCCAGAGCCCTCTTTAAGCCCACTAACTGGGGTTTAAGTCTTTTTCACTTTCTAGATAACATGATCCTATGGATCTTTCCTTTTAAAATAGTAATCAGAACAGCAAACACAGCGCCCTGCTTGGGTTGACCAATACACAACAGAGGCAAAGAAGGCAAACAGCAGGCTTTTCAGTTAGTTTACACAGGGGGCACTTAAATACTGTATTGGTTACATAATACCCTTTGGGGGTTGGGGTTTTACACATTCTTCTACTAAACATATCTGTGAAATTTGTTTTAAAGTGATCAACATAAATCCAGCCACAGCTTTGAGGGGAAAACCCCGACGATTAGACCTAATACCACTAGGTAGCTCACAGCGTATTTACTGAATCCAAGGCACAATAGCGTTGTTCCCCTGGAGCTGCTGGTCAGCACCGCGCTGGCTGCACTGCCGCCGAGGCTGGACGCTGCCTCTGGCAGGGCTGTCACAGGCAGCCACTTCCCCGCAGGAAGCACAAGCTGCTGCTTTTTAGGGCCATATCCTGCCACTGCTCCACATCCAGTCTTGGGGATTCATCCCAGCACAGACTGAAGACAGGATGTGTCCTGGCAATTATGAGAAACTTAAGTGCTAAGAAAAAGGGTGAGGCATATACAAAAACCCCACAACCCAAAACCCTCTGGTCCTAGCTGCGATTGATTAGGGAAAAAAGTATTCACTGTTAACTCCTCCTGAGAACCCTATTCACATGAGATACCTGAAAGTATATTCCCTTCCTCACAAGCCCTCCTCCAGTAAGCATCCTGTTCCCATCCAGAGGGAGTAGCAGGTGGCCAAACTGCTTCAGTGGAGGCTTGTCAATGGCATTATCCACCCAGCTTTTCAGCTGAAGCCTGGCTCAATCTGTACACAACTTCTGAGACTCCAGCTAAACCCTTCCTGGGAATGACAAGCTTCCCCAGGCAAGGCCTGGATCTGGCAGCCCTGCATCCTTACTAAGGACCTGTCCCTCTGCTCAGAAGCGAACAGATGGGAAGAAGAGTCTAAAAGCATCAGGGCTTTAAAACCGTGCTCTGCTCTTTAGTGTGTTGTCACCAGGAGCTCTGCAGGCAGAGATCTCTGCCATAAGGAGCTAGCAGAACAGCGGGTGGGTGGCTAATTGAGAAGGGAAGTTCCTTGGGGCAAACCAAAACAGTCTTTGTGGCACGGCACAGAACTGGGTACGCTGCCTGCCTGGGCTCAGCATCAAACACCGACTCGGGGAAAATCCTGCTTACTCACTCACCTGGGAGGTGGGTGAGCCCTTGTTTTGTAAACCTCCCCAGGTCTTGCAAACCTCCTTAGACACACAAATAATCAGGTGACAACGATAAGCTGAAGCTCACAGTGCAAACTCAAATGTATCATTTTGCATGGGTGTAATAAGTCAAATATTTTAAAGAGTCACCCTGCTACTACTGCATCAAATGGGAGACCCCTGCCTCCCTGGGACACTGATCTGCTGAGGAGCAACACTTTTGCCAGAGCTGCTACAACGACATGAGCAGTTTGTCCAATTAAAATCAATAGGCACTTACACTGCATACAAAAGCCACCATCACATAGAGCTAGAAGACAAACTGGTTTGTTCCTCCACCGTGAATCCCCACCATATTTCAGAACAAGCTCAGGGTGACAGCAATCCAGTTTTACACAGCACCAGCAGAAAATTCTGTTGCTTGGTTTTCCTTTTACAGTGGTTACACCTTTGACACACCTCTAAATTATTTTGAAAAATTCAAACAAAAGGGAGGCTGTGCTCCAAAAGAAGCAGAAACTGAAAGGCTTCCTAATCTGAGGGAAAAGGGGATCACTCAGCAGCCCTGGAGAAGTACAGAGGCCACCTTCACATGTAAGCTGTTACAGACACCGGGGGCCAGCAAAGCTAGGGATTTCTTACTGCTCATCCCCAAACACTAGGTTAGGGTGTTTATAACAGCGTTTGGAGCAAGTCAGAGGGTAGTTCTGGTGTTCCCTTGTTGAATCTCTGGCCAAATTCTCTGATCAGAATTGCTCCCTTCTTCCCCTCCTTTCCCTCTTCACACACAGACATCCCTACTGAAAGGTAAATGTTTACAAGAAAATAACAAACCAACAAACCACCAATCCCACAACAAACAAGCCAACAACCACCAACCCCGCCAAAAACCATCTCTCTCTCACACACACACACAAAAAAAAATAAAAGGCAGGAAAGAATTTAAATAGGGGAGGGGGGAATCAGGATAATATTTAAGTCGGGAAAAGTGAAGCCGAACCGTTTGCCCCCTGCACCCTGCGTAAGGCATCCAGTGGGTAAGGGCACTTTAAAGCCTGGAGCAGCTGAACGGCTCTTGGCGCTAAAGCAGGAGACCCCTCCGCAGGTGGGTTAAAGCCACCGGCCTGCCTCCCCCTGCTCCCCCCTCCGGCACAAGAAATTAGGCGGTGTCTCCCCGGAGGATGCTCTCCCGGAGCCCCGCTGTGCTCCCGGTGCCCCGACGTCACGGGCAGCGCCGAGCCGCCGCTAAGAAAGGGTTTCATCGCCGGGGCTCATCCTCGGTGCTCGGCGGGGGCCGCCGCACCGCAACCGGCCGAACCCGACGGCTGCTGCCGAGT
>JAHREE010149228.1:0-12486 GCA_033628505.1 Tringa tobata | reverse complement strand
CTCCGTGTGTTTTAACAGCTTTCCTCCACTTTCTGCATCTTTAACAACATGTTAAACTGGTGTTGGTGGTCTGTCCAGGCAGGCATCGGATCTGCTCGGAGCTGTGTGGTGGTGGTGATGTTGTCACCCTGGCCCTCAGGGTTTGTTCACCCCGGTCCTCAGGGTTTGTTCACCCCACTGGGGGCACCTCCCAGGGCTGGGGTCCCTCCCTCCTTCGCCTTGGGTGTTGTCTCCAGCGTTGGTCCTCACGTGTCCCCTCCCATAGCCCAGTGGCGTGCATTGGGAGGGCTACCTGTGGGGCTGTGTGGCACTTCCTTTGGCTTTAGTGCTTGGCCTGGCATATCCCCAGGGGCTGGCATCCACGTGCAGCTGTTAACCACTGAATAAAGAGTTTTGAGCCCCAGGACCATACCCATGGGGGGGGAGCCATGGGTGGTGGCCCTGGGGCAGCCACCCAGGGGAGTGGCGGGGGACAGGGGTGGCATCCTGGTGTCCCCACTGCAGTGCTGGCTGAGGCAGCTCTGCCAAGGGCAGCGCGGGGCTCCTGCCAAACACCCGTCCATCATCCCTGCGATGCTGTCAGCTGGGAAGTGTCCATGTCTGGAGACGCTCAGGAGAGGTTAGTGCTCCCCACGCTGATACCTGACGGCCGTGACGCTGACGGAGATGCCTCCTGACAGCCCGGCATGATGCTGCTGTGCTGCCAAGAAAACGCCACCAAGCTTCACTGGGGCCCTGGGGAGCAGCCCTGGCCCCTCAGCTCGCTGCAGCCTGACCATGAGGGCAAAGCCATGGCCCCTCGCAGAGTGGCACAGGTACCTGCCAAGGCCCCTGGTCACCAGCAGCCCTCCCCACCGTGCAGAGCAGCCATGGAGGAGTTCATCTGAGCTGTATTCCTGCTCTGCAGCAGCTTTCTCCAGGGGCCTCTGGAGGAGTCCGGACGTTTCTGCTTCCAGATGACAAAACCCAACCCAACAGAAGGTATCTGAGTCACTGGTGTAATGATAGCAGTGGGGGGACTGGCCTCAAAGGGCTCCATAGCCATGGCACAGGGCAGGTGACCTGCCTGGGGGGCATTCCTGCTCAGACTTTGCATGTCCTGTGAGTCCAGGGGCTGCCAGCAGACCAGGTGTCACGGTTTAACCCCAGGACCATAGAGCTGCTTGTCACCCTCCCCCTGCCCCAGTAGTGTAGGGAGAAGAGGGAGAAGAGAAAGGGGGGAAAAAAAACCCCAAACAAAAAACTCATGGGTTGAGATAAAGACAGTTTAATAGAACAGTAATGGAAATAATGGAAGAGGATAATAATAATAATAATGGTAAAAGAATATACAAAATAAAGTGATACAAGTCTCTCTCACCACTCAATGACTGGTTGGCCAGCTCATCCAGAGAAGTGATCACAAATTCCTGCCCCCTGGCCAACCACATTTATACACTAATGCACGTGACAGTATAAATAGCATACATTGATACACATCTGTGGTGTGGAATATTCCTTTGGCCAACTTTTCCTGTCTATGCTCCCTCTCAGCTTCTATGGGAAAAAAATTCTTGACTAATGTAAGCATCACTTAGCAACAACTAAAACAATGTGCGTTATCAGCATTTCTCTCATACTATATCCAAAAAGCAGCAGCTACTAGAAAGAAAACTAGCTCTGTCCCTGCTGAAACCAGGAGAGCAGGGCACGGTGGCCTGGCTGGATGTTCTTCTTCCTTTGAAGGAAGGCTCTCGGCCGGTTTGGGATCGTGCTGTTTGGGAAAACACAAGTACCCCCACAATCCCCCTGTAAAGAAAAGCACCTGTGAGTTTTGTGCTGATGCTGCTGACCTGGCTCCAGACAAAAGCTGCCTCATGTTTGCCCAGATACGGTGTTCTTCAGCGTAAATTCAGCCCTTGCCATCAGCCTGAAGAGCCCGGCCAGCCACCAACCCCTCGCTTGTGCATCCCCCTCTGACAGATTCCAGAGCCAGAGGACATGCCTTTAAAAATAACTCCTCGGTGGGGACGAGGACAAGAGGCAGAGAGGGATGAGCATTCTTGTTGGGAGGGGGACAGCATCCCCCTCAGCCTCTCCCGACAGGGCCATGACGTCCCAGCCGAGTGGACGCTCCAGGTCACTACCTGCCCAGCCCTGTGGCATGGACTCTTTGATGTGTTTTTGAAGAGCGTTTGGTCTTCAGGAGAAGGAGAGAAAGAGAGCCAGCATCTCTGTCCCCTCTCTGCGCCCACTGCAAATGAGGGGATTAGGAATTATAATCCAAGATTTTTATTTTAAAGCGGCTTTTCAGCTCTGTGAGGGGAACTTCAGTGTGCTGCTCCTAGGGGAGCATGGTGACAGAGCAGCTGTCACAGCCCCAGCCACCACAGGCGCTTGGGCAGCCAAATCTCAGCAGTTCCCACTGGGGTCTGGAAGCAGCTGCGTGGGGCGATGCTTGGGCAGGGAGGAGGGTGTGGGGGAGCATGAAGGGCTCTGCAGCTCAGGCTGCAGGGGGTGTCCCATGGCTGGGCACCTGCCTTGACACCAGGGAGCATGTCTGAGTGCGGGGCAGGGGCTGCCGATGGATTTTCAGGGGTTCCTGGGTCCTTTGAACTTTGAAAAGAAAGAGGGGACTCTTTATTTGGGGGTGGAGGGCAAGTCTTCCCACCATTTAAATAGGAACCTGCTGGGTGGGCAGCACAGCCATGGTGAGATGTGTCCCCGTCCCCCTGCCAGCGTCCCAGCCACTGCCCGCTGGGGTGCCACCTGCCCCACGGGTTCTCCCATCCCCAGAATTCCCCCAGGCTGTGGAGACTCCTCTTCAGAACCCCGGGATCTGAGAGAGATTGGCTGCTGCTTGTCCTTTGCGGCATCTTCTGCTCCTGGGATGCTGAGTGCCTAATTAATCAAACCCAAAGCGTCCCGTGGCCCCCAGGAAGCTTCTGCCCCTCACCACTGGCAGCGTCTGCCCCAGCGAGGCAGCGGGGTCTTTCTTCCTTCACACTTTTTCCCTCTGCTGCTTCCTCCCACCGTGTTCATGGCAGACCTGTGCGAAGGGTTAGCAAACTGCTGTTTTTTTTCACTGGCATCTCTGCCGCTTTTCCCTCTGCTAATTATTACAGCAGTGCCTCTTCTAGGGCAAGTCGACAGATGGCCGCGGCTTTATCTTTGAACAAGCTATTTAATAAGGGCTCCTGCTTTCCCCTTGCACATCTCTTTCCCGGCCGCGTGTTCTGAGCTGCTGGACGGGTTGTCCTTTTCACCGGGGATGCCAGGAGATGTAAGCTGAGGCTGCTGAAGGCCGAGGTCACATCCCAGGGGATGGGTATTTTTTTCCTTTCCCTTTAGAAAGGGAAGATATTTCTGCCTGGGTTCACATGGCTCCCAGCGACCACCGCTCGAGAACCGGTCCCCGCAGGGAGGAGAGAAGGGCTGTGTCAAACCCTGGGTGCTACGAGGGGGATCCTAAGCGTGCAGAAAGCCGATGGAGGCACCGAAACCATCACGCTGCCTGCTCATACCACCTGAAATCCCTCTTACAGGGACCAGCCTGTGCTCGGGCTCACGCTGCCAGCAGCCGTGGGGCTTTGCTGTGGCCCCCTGGGCACAAAGAAGGTGATTCCTTCTGTAGGTGGAGGGTCACGGGCTGTGACTGGGGAGATAATGAAGAGCTAAGGTGGAAAGGATGGGCCAGCCGGGAAATGGGGCTGAACGCCCAGTTTTGGAAAGCTCAGGCTGTGATTTTCCCCCCGACTGTCGCTGATTCCCAGGCTCTGAAGGGAATGTACAAGGGCACAAACCCTTCTGGACCTGCTCCAGGAGCAAGGGGAAAGCTTCCCGTTGCACAGGAGCGAAGAGCAGGGAAACAGAAGGAGCCTTTAGGCACCAACCGTGTTGTGGCAACACCTCAGTGGAGACACCAGCACCAGGCCCTGGTAGGGCCAGGCTCACTTCAGTGACATTTTCTCAGATTTTAGCAGGCTTTCTCTGTACTTGTGTTTCCTAAAGAATTTTCCAAGCTGGGGCTGCACCACTTGCTCTTTTGTTTTTCCCCTGACTTTATTTCCCCCTGCCTAGGAAGCTGAAGACAATTTTGGTGACTTTTCTTGCCTTCTACTTGGGCACTAACGACAGTCGTTAACATCAGCGGTCCCAGGTTGCTCCTGTTCCTGCCAGGCCTCCTTGTCCTGGTGAGGAAAAAGCCCTGCTCGTAGTGTCCCAGGAGGGCTGACATCCACCTTGCTGCCATCAAAACCCCGCTATACCTTCATGTTGGCATGGCCTGCCTGCACCAGCCCTAGCTGTTTGAGGTTCAGCCAGAGCCAGAGCCAGCACAGAAATGTCTGCTCAGAATATATGGATTTGTGTTGTCCTGCAGGGAATCATAGAATCATTCAGGTTGGAAAAGACCCTTGGAATCATCGAGTCCAACCGTCTACCCTACTCTACAAAGTTCTCCCCTACACCATAGAACCATAGAATTGTTTAGGTTGGAAAAGACCCTTGGGAACGTGTCCTCCTTCTCCTGCGCTGCCCAAACACTTTGCTCCAAGTTTTTTACGGAATATAATGAATGGCTCATTTCAAAAAATGCAGCGAGGGCAGGAAGGGGCAAGCACTTCCCCTGCAGCAGGAAGCAGTGGGTGGCAGGAGGGTGGGAAGGCATCTGCGGTGGGTTGGGGGGGTACCAGCAGTGAGAGGGTGGCCGTGGGAGGAGTGAGCATCTCCATACCATCGGTCGGGATGCACGTGGATCCCCGTACTGTCGGTCGGGATGTGCATGGTGGGGAGGAGCAGCTCAAGCTGCCCCCAACACGGAGCTGTGTGAAGCCATTGCCTCTCAGTGCACGTCACCCTGGCCTGACGTGCAGGGCACGGGGTGGCACTGGAAGGACAAGGACAGCTTTAGTGCCCCGCAGGTGGACACCAGTTTGCAGCAGGGTGTGGGAGGAGGCTGCCCTCTTCTCTCTGATTTACCAATTGTAAATTCATGAGGGTAGCAAAGAGGGGCTGCCTGCTGAGGGAAATTGTGAGCACTGGCAGCTGTGCAAGCGGGGGAGAGGGGCAATTTCTCCTGTTGCTGGCACTGTGTGAGTCCTGTTTGATCAGCAAGTCCGAGCAGTCAGCGTGAGGCTTCTGCACATTTGAGATGAAGAGCTGAAATGTGCTGAAAAGTCTAGCCTTCCATAATGGGAAGGAATAGGAAGGTTTACACTGAATATCAGGACAGGCTCATTTCACTGAAAGTGGTTTTGCTGCTACAGCCCTGGAACTGCAGTCCTGTGGAGGAAGATCCTTCCCTCTCCATTTCCACTCTGTTGTGTTTGGTTTTGTTTTGTTTTTTTTTTTTTTAAATGAACTTGTTTGGGACACCCTACTCTTCATGAGGAGGAAGGCTTAGGAAGACAGGATACTTGTTTTCAGTAAGCCACTGATGACTGTGCCGCACTGTCAGACCCCAAGGACGGAGCATAAAAGGTGTTGCATAAAATAAGATCGTACCCTACGTGCTTGAGCACAATCCCAGCTTGTGGATTGCATGGATTAAGGCAGAGAACACAGCTCCTCAGCCAGCTTTTAACCTCAGTTGCACTCATCAGCTGTGGGAGAGGCGCTCCAAGACATCATCCAAGTGTGACAGAGCTCCTAAACTGGTTAAATCCCATAGCCCTATTCACCAGTCATCCTCATCCTTGAAACACTTGCTTATTTCCAGCCGCCTTTCTCAGGTCATGGCAGGACTCTGGGTTGCCAGGCTCCGGGTCGGGGCAGTGACGTACAGAGGGTCACCGCTTTCCCAGCAGCTGGTGATTCAGGAAACCAGAATCTGTGGGGAGAGGTGGAGCCCGACCCAGTGATCAGCTGTGCCCCAGGCACCCCCGAGGCACCAGCACTACCTTTCCAAAGTCCCCCAGCTGAGGTGGGAAGGGGTCCATTGGGCCCAAAGCACAACAGTGACATCGCAGGCGCTGTCCCCTCGCTGTCCCCAATAAGGGACTGTGGCATGGCACCTTTGGCTTTGCCGTAACCTTCCTGCCACCACACTGCTCCCCGAGGGCTCCACTCTTTGTGGTGGCCTTGGGATGGGTATGTGACCCCAGGGACGACGCTGGGGAAGCAGGAGAGAGCAGGCTGGGTAGCATTCAGTGGCAAGTCTTCTACATCTTGCTTGACAAGGGGTGAGTGGAACCCAGCTACAGCAAAGCACCTGAGGGATGCGCTTAATTTAAAGTCCATCTTAAAAGTTTCAGAGGAAAAACTGCATCTCAAAATTCCCGATCAACTCTGAATGAGTTGAATGAGTTGAATGAGTTCACTACCTATATGTTATTGCACATTATGTATACTGTATAGATGTAATAGTGTACAGATAGACTGTGACAGTTGTGGTATGTGCTTTTTGGATTGTAATCTCTCAGCACCAGCACTATCTATATGCATCTATGTACTATATGTTCCAAAGGGACCGGCCATCTTCCAATTAATAATAGCATCTGCACATTGGAGCAAGTTAGGAGTATTTCACATATAGACAATCTGTTTTTATTGCTTTCATCTTTACAGCCAGGTGCGTTATCTAAACATCAGGCAGAAACTTCTCCAATAAACTCCTGTTTCAAAACATCTTAGAAAATGACTGTTTGGGATGGGCTGATTTGTAATATATCCGTGGCACACAGAAACATAAATGGAAGCCTCTGAATCCCTGGGAAATTTCCTGTCTGTGTCTCAGAAGGATTTCTGTCCTCCCAAGTGTTTTACTGTGGGCCTGGGGGGGGTCTAAGGGATTCTTTGAAGCCAGCAAAGAATTTGCAACCTATGGACGGTGTTTTTTCAGTGGGGTCAATCTGAACCCAGCATCTATTTGCCTCAGCTGCAAAGAAGCAGGTTGCCTTCCCCCCTCCGCTCCAGAGGAGAGCTTGCTTTGTGTGCACGTGTTTCTCGCCGATCAGCTCTCTCATCCCTGTGCAGAACTTCACAAAGGTCAGTTTCATTAACCTTCGGGCTACGCTTTGTGTAAATATGCCTGTATATCTGATTTGCATGGGAAATGTCATTTTCCTTACGTGTCTCCCATCCAAATGTTAACCGAGCCCCAGCCTACGTAGCTTGTGAGATGTGCTGCGATGGTGACGGCAGCCAGCGCAGCTGTCCTGCTCAGGCACTGCATGGCTGCATATGCCTGGTATTTTTGTACAGCATCTTCAGCTGCGTGGAGAGCAGAGGTGCCTACACATTATCTGCCGTAGAGTCCTACACGTCGGCAGATGGTGTGTGCATTAATACACAGTATGTGCTGATGTCTCTGGGTGCATGAGTTTTTCTGGGGCCAGCTGGCGTCCAACGCGTGCATTGGCACACGCGGCTTGAGAAGTTGCTCTCCTTGCCTTCTGCTTCTCCTCCTGGGTGGGAAGGCCTCCTTCCCCAGAGGTGCAGAGCTACAGAGGCGTGAGCAGAGGGTTTGGGACTGGCTCTGCTGCCTGCCAACAAGGAAGGAGCTGCGGCACAGAAGGGCTTTGCCTTCCCCCTTTCACCATTTCCCTCTCTGCCTCGCTGCAGGGGTGACTTTCACATTGAGTTGCCGTCTCTTGGACAAGATTATTTTCTTCTTGGCTTCCTCTGGATCTGATCCTCAGAGAGCCTGAGCATCGAGCTAGGTCCTGCTGCATTTGATGAAAAACCAGCAGTAGGTGCAGTGGGATGCCCCCGAGGCCAGCAGGAAGCCAGGATTGGGATCACGGCCGTGGTGTGTCACCCGTGTGCCTGCCCACACCGACGGGGCCCAGGGACACAGAAGAGGGGCCGAGGCAAAGACGACATTAGCGCACAAGTGACATATCTCAATATAATCTCTAAAACTCTATTAATCGAACAGATAAAATACCTCTGATCTATTTTCGTTATTTTGTTACAAAATAGTAGCCATTTGGACTCTTTGCTAGGTGTGACCACACCACTTTTCCCAAAGGAAGCTTTTCTTGGTGATATTTACAGCAGGAAACAGGTACAGACAGACAGGTGCTTTCAAAAGCCTACACACAGGTAACACTTCTGTTGTTAGGGTGTTTTTTTTAAAAAGACACATTCAGATGGGGTCGTGACTAGTGTGGAAGAGCTGGGTGACTTCCAAGCTGCTGTCCCAGGCGTGGCTGTGAAAGAGCGGGCAGGACAAGGACAGCTCTAGCTCACGAAACACTGCCGGCAGTCCCTGGAGCCTCCACTAGCACAGCGAGGCAGCTGGTGGAGTGGGAGATGGAGGAGCTTGCTCAGCAACTTGCATTTCAAAAGCAGAGACTCTGCCAAGCAGCAGCTTCTTTGATTTAGGGCTCAGATTTGTTTTGGAGACCTCACAACACGTGCAGATAGTTGCAGGTGGAGCCTTCTGAAAAACAGGTAACAAAACTCAAACTGTTACAGCTCAGAGGCCCTCAGATACTTCCAAATCTCATGCTACCTTTTTTTGAAGAAGTTTGAGTATCGATGAAATTCTGGTTGTGGACCATACCCACACCTTTCTTCTACAGGAAGAAAACGTGACCAGTGGGGATGCTTTGAAGGTCTTGCAGAAAGCACTAGGTGTTGCTACCACAGTGGCCCAGACTATGGCGTTAAAAGTACTACAGCAGCAAACACTGCAATAAACCCAAATTGTTTGCACTAAGCTTGATTCTCCTGTTGCATTTTTCCATTCCTTTGCTACTGGTGTAAACAGGTAAATTCCGCTGGACCGGCACTAGCATGAGCAAGAGAGAATCAGGAGAGAGCCTGGATTTTGTGTCATGCAGCTCTGCAGACCTCAGTAACACCTTCCTCTCTCTCACCGTCCAGCAGAGCCACCGCCTTGTTTGGCCACTGAGTACCCGGCACTCACTGCAGAATGCTTTTCACTGGGTTTCTCTTCTCCCTCTCCCTCCCCTCCTTTTTTAATATAAAGGGATATGAATTCGGCAGCAAAAAGCCACTGGTAGGTTTGGGTTGATCTAATCTCTGCAGCAGCTTCCTGCCTGATCCCTCTGCCTGAAAGATTGTGCTAGGGTCGTGATCAGAATCACTGCTGTCAAGAGCTGGTGATTTTTCTTTGGGCTGATCCCTCTGGGCGAGCTGTGGAATACTTTTTGTCCTTCATTAGGTTGTCACTGACACGCTGCTTCCAGCCTGCACCCTGTCAAGGATCAGCCTGTGTGCGAGGGTGTCTATTCACGGGACTACAGCTACACTGAGTCTGTATGTCTTGCTTGTGTGTGGGAGGGCTGTGGGAGCAGACAGTACAATAGATCAGATGAGGTGTAGACATGCTTTAAAGTGCTTGTCATCCTTCGAGACCAACCTTCAAAAGAAAAAAAAAAAAACAAACCTCGGTATTTTGAAGTGAAGTCCGAAGGGCTCAGCTACACAGTAGAAATTAGAGCAACCTGCTCCACGACAACCTGGAATACAGTGGTTTGGTGTCTCTCCAGCTAAACCTGACAGAAGATGTTGTAGCCAGCAGGCCAGCAGACAGCGAGGCTTATCTACGTCTGCTTCTCTGTCCAAAGCTCGAGGCCAGCAGTATCCTTTGCTGAGAAATCAGGGAAATCCAAACAACTTGCCCTGAGAAACTGCTGTGCCTCAGGTACCTTGGCACTTCAGTTAACTCACTTCCATCCTTCATCCAGCAGGAAGAAGGGAGTCTCATGGAAGCTTCCTTATTTCTTCTTTACATTCTTGTAGCTCTCCCAATCAATTATTAAAGCAGCAAACCTCTCTTGGAGGAACTTCATAGACATCGTTATAAATATTTTATCTAAAAAAATTATTTCATCAAGTACCTTAAGGTTTTTGTTGTTGTCACTTCGTGTTAAATGTCAAGTAAAATCTAATTTATTTATTTTAACACACAGAGAGATTTTCAGTGGCTCACTGCACTCTGGGAAAACACTCAGACAGCGAAGTCACCGCTGAGAAGGGAGGGCAGTGTCAGTGCCTCATGGATACCACCACTTTGAGTGAAAATAAAATGGTAGCCACATGCTATGTTGACCGGACAATGGCAGATGCCACACATGTACTTTCCCAGGAAGCTACGGGCAGGTTGGATGAGATCCCAGCTTCTGTGAGGTGGCAGGGTGTCACCTCGCAGGGAGCCAGCTGTGCCTCAGCGTTGTCTGGAGGGTGACGGGCTGAGCCCTGGCTGGGGGTGAGGACCTTTCCCCGGGTCCAGCTTTGAGATGTGGAGCATCCTCACTGCCCTAGGAGGGGCTGGCTAGAAGAAAGCTTCTCTGGCCTGGAGGAAGACTGGCCTTCTACTCAGGATTTTCTTACAATCTTTTCTGTCTTCTGCTTCCACAGTCCTCCCTGAGGCTGTGCCTGTTGGCTCCTGGTCAGTACATCTGCTATTCCATATAAAAGTGGCAGCCTAGTGCCCTGCTCCAGACAGCAAACGACTCAGACAGACCTGTTGGAGCACCTGGGTGCATGGGTCAAGGCTCAGAAATAAGGGGACTGGGAAGTGAGCAGGCTTCTGCCCCAGAGGGCTGCACCCCAGCCCCTCTCTGCTTCCCTAACTCCAGCTGGGCTTATGCCCATGTCAAATATGTGAGCCCTCTCATCTGAACAGTACAGCAGAGCCAACAGACATCCAAAGAGTACTGAGAGGAGCCAGTCCTTGATGCACCGTGGGTTTTGCCACTGGAGATAGCCCCAGAGATGAGCATACCAGTGCCATCCTGCCTCTGTCTTCACTGTCCCCCTTTCCCTGACATTTTGCAGATCCCCACCGCCACCAACTCCTGCCACTCACTCCTCACCCAATGGCTGCATCATCAGCACCCAGGGCTCAAGCCGCAGCCTTGCACGGGAAGGAAGAGCATTTCTTTCTTTCCCTCTTAAAATAAAATAAAAATAAAGGCCCCAAAAGGCATCCTGTCCTGTTTTAAAATCCTAAAGTTGATCTTCTTAAGCCTTGAAGGGAGACAGAGTGAGTGAGCGAGACCAAAGCCTTTAAGCTAATTAATACCTTCCCCTCCCTACTGCTCAAAGAGATTTTTTTTTTCTAAAAATACATCCATAGCCCATTTTAATGCCATCTTTCTTCACATCAATGTCCCAAATAAAGCAGAGGAGCTGAGCTGTCATCTCTATCTCAGGATCTTCCCCTCCCCTCACTTTGAAGCTGGGATAGGGAGGGAGAGCGGAAAAGAGGCCCTTGGAGTCTGCTATCTGGGCAGCTTTCCTATAGGAAGGGCTGATGGAGGCAAGATTATAGCCAGTCAAGAGATACAGATGGGATCTCACATGGGTGGTCTCCAAAAATCCCTTCCCTCTAGCCCCTGGGAGGAAGAGCCCAAGTGAAGAGAACATCCACCCCAGAAGGTGAATGTAACACCTGGCTTTGCTTTCAAAATATAAAAAAGCAGGTGTGCAGGAAACACAAAACCAGCTAGAAGGAGGAAAGCAGAGGTGGGTCTGTTTTATGCTAGATAAGACAATCTTTATGTGTGTGTGTGTTGAGGTTGGCGGGTGCACCTCTTGGTGCCATCTCTTTGGAAAAGTACTCATCCATTCCAGAAAGATCCTTGAGCTTAATCCCTCCCTTCTGCTCCCTCAGAACTGCTTGGTGTTTCCTTTAGTAAGCATGCGCCATACATACGCTACCATACAGGTGTATTTACATGTGATGAGGTCTGCTAGGTCTCAGCAGAGGTCTCTGGTACAATGCTCCAAAATAATAACAACAGAAAGAGTTTTGGTGTTCAGAGTGAGGCCATCTTTGCATTGTACTGCAGCTCAGGACAGTCTCTCCTCCTCTCCAGCTCTCTTTCACTCGTGCGCTCCCTCGCTTGGAACCGGCTGCTGCAAGGAGATAATATTTGAAGAGCGATGAGGAGAAAGCATGGCAAGTGGTACAAGTTCTCAGCTCCAGCTTAGCAGGCAGCAGCAGTGGTGGCAGGAGGAACTCCACCCCCGGGGAGTGCCCCAAGGTCGGTCCTTGGCATGGGTGAGTCCATTTCTCTCTGAGGCTGGTGAAGTTTTGGGGTGGGTACAAACCTATGACCGGGTAAATGCAAGGTGAGGAAGGAGGTCGAGGAGTAGCAAACGGAAGACACAGTGCCTAGAAAGCAGCAGGTCATCAAGCCTCTCAGGAACAGGGCAGCAAAGTGCTACATGGGGACGGCACGAGCACGGGAGGCCAGCTGGGCTGGCAGGGTGTGAGGATGTGTGAGCATGTAGGTCGGCTATAGATGGCTCCTCACAATTAGCATCATCTTGAGGGGAGACAGGGTAAGAGTTAGGTCGGTCGGCTTTTTTTTTTTTTTTTTTTCTTCTTTTACTAAAAAATAAATCACAAACTAGATCTCTGTAGGCAGAAAGGGTCCCCGGGAGGTGGCAGGGAAGGGAAGAGGGGAAGTCTGTGCTGTTTTGGTGCTGGTGGTGTGGCTACACGAGGCTGCGTGAGCCACTGGAGTACCTGCGCCTCTGAAGCAGGGAGCTAGGGGGACAATACTGGTGGGGGTGGTTGTAGGG
>JAHREE010149223.1:0-11447 GCA_033628505.1 Tringa tobata | reverse complement strand
GAGCAGCACTGTCACTGCCCCCACAATAACCCCCTGCCGCCTTTTACTTTTTAAAGTATGGGGAAGAGGGGGGAGCAAAAACCCCAAACTGCTGGTGACAAGCGAGTGAGAAAAAAAACCCCTCCAGCAACAGACCGACAGGAACCCTGGTAGCCGAAAGAGAGGAAGCCCGGGGGCCGGTGAGGGAGGCCATGCTGCGGGCGCTCGCCTCGAGAATGCCGTGTGGTGTGGTTTCGGAGAGCAGTTTCAACTCCCCGGCTCAGGCCCAGCACCGCCTTTTCTGCGTGTGGCCATGGTGCCAGGGGGTTATCTCCAGCCACCTGCCCACCTGCTGCCTGTATGCGCCTCCGGCAGCTCCCCTGCTCCAGGCATGGAGGCGGCTGGGGAGTCCCGAACCCCCACATCCAGGCACATCTGCCCCGCTCCAAAACGTGGCACGGTCGGCGGGCGCTGCACCCTCAGGCTGCCTGGGGTCCCAGTCCCAACAGGGACCTGCCGAAGCAAATCACTGGAACTCGGCCTGGACCCGTGAAACGTGCCAGTGCTCTTTCTTAAAAAAGGATTTTCCCCCTCCAGCATTTTTAGTGTGTCTCTATTGAGTTAGACCATGATTCCTGGTAACAGTTTAAGAAGTACAGACTGTAAAAGCTGAAGTACTTGTAAATTCAGATCAAATCTGTCACCATAAAACTTTCTCTCTCCCATGGCCCTCATTAAGTGATTCATTTAAGAGTTTTCTTTTTAGGGGTTACCAAAATTCAGTAACATGGTTATAAATTAAGAGTTTTATCTTCCCTAAAACTGAGTTTCTCAGTGAAGCCCATGAAAAGCAATCCCAGCACAAGAGATTTATTGATGCAACTGCAGTTACGTATGAAGGTGTTTAAAGGCAGAAGCTGTAGTGCCTTCTCCCAACACCCCAGAGCTGCCACAGCTACCCGCCGAGGCGAAGCAGGCAGCTTTTCTCAGACGCCACCGTCCTCCTCCAGTAGTGATTTGAGGGACTCACAGTCACTGCATGCAATTCACCTCACTTCTACCCCTTACCTCCCCAAAACCTCTTGCTGCAGGTTTGCGTTTCCCGACTCCCACCTGGGGGGGGTCAGACTCTCACAGCTGCGGGTGCCACCGCCACCACGTCGCACATAAGGCGCCCACCGGATTTTCTCTACGGAGAGGCCGGGCGTGATGGATCCTGCCTCGCTGCCGCTGTCTGAAAGCAAGATGCTGAACCAAAGATAGCTGCCTGGGCTCGGGGCAGAAAGGGAAGAGAGATGAGCACCCCGCATGGTGCTTCGCCTCAAGTGTATACAGGCTTGCATCTGAAGAGACAGCCCAGACTAAATGCCTAAGGGTTAGCCACCGAAAACTATGAAAGATAATCCTGTTCACAAGGAACATACATATCTTGGGGGGTTATTTATCTATATATTTCTGTATTTTTCACTCATAAATAATAAACAAACCTGGGACAGTCCAAGACTGAAGAAGCAGAGGCCAAATCCTCCTTCCCTCTCAGAAGGAAGAGGCTCCTCCTTGCCATCATTTGGACACACAGATGGAAAAATCTGAGTGACAACAGCTGAGGAAGAAAAGGCCCAGATTACACCAGGTATGGTGTACTAACAGATCTGACGTACACAGTATCCAGTTAACAGAAATGAGTGAAGTGAAAGGCGTCCCTTGCACCAAATCAAGTATGTGAAGTCAGGAGTCTTCTCCCTTTGTTCAGACACTAAAGATAGTCCTGTCGATCATTAAATTGTATTAAGATTACAGAGCCAAGTAACACTTTCAACACAAAACTTCCCCACTACCATATCTGCAATACCTGCAAAACCTATTTGCTTAAGGAAAGCCAGCAGGCTCTTACCGCAGGAAGATACAAGAACCCTTTCGACAGCAAAATGCCATTGAGCTTGCTGCCTGAAGAAATTTCTAGGTTTCTTTTCATACAAGCCACTTGCCTTGGCAAAAAAAGTTAAAAGCTATTTACATTACTGTTTGTGTTTTGTTTTCCTCACCAACAGTTTCTTTAGCACTGAGGAAGACTCTTGTATTTGTCATCAACATACCACCATGTATTTATGAAACGCAACATGACCGAAAGCACATGAAGTTCAACATTATGTTTTCCTGCTGTCCTCAGCTTACAGCCAAGGAGCAAACCAGATCAAGATTCAGGTTACAATACCAGATGTTAAGCAGCCAGAGAATAATTACATTTTAAAAAGGAAAGTATTTCAGGTCATTAACTTCCACTTTTTTATGCCAGGGGATGTTAGCACTGTGGAAACATGAGGTCAAGATAAGGTGCTTTAGGATCCTGGTGAGCCCTTCATACTCTGCTAGGATCCCTTCCAGGGAGGCACTATCACAAAGTTCAAGTAATGCAAGTTTCCATCTGATTTGTCTGGCAAGAAATAGAATCAAAGGAAGGAAAAGATGCCACAAAAGGCCAAACATTTTCTAGCACATCATGGAATAAAGACTCTAGTAAAAAGTCCAGGGTACTGTAACAGAAGCAAAACAGGAATACCTCCAACAGCTGTCTGATTTGTGGAAACAGGACACAGTGTGTGAAAAAAACCCAATAAATAGTCTACCTTTCCAGTATGAAGGTGAAGAAGATTAACTTTTACCATATTGTTAAAATAAGGCAATCTTTCTGCCCTCCAAATCTTTCCAGAGCCTTGTCAGAAACAGAAAGGAGGGGAGCGCCTTGCTCATCTCTGGAAGGGGACTCCTCACTTCATCAAAACAGTCAGTCATTCTCAGAAAAAGCAACTGCTTTCACTTCTCAGTTTTGCAAGAACCTGGTGCAAAGGGCTTTCCTGAAGCGGGTGATTGCAGAACCTGGATATCCAACAAGCTCAGGTGACAGATGCAAGCTGTGCAGCCTTTCCAGTTTTTGTAGGGTTTTTAGATTAGACACGTGCTTTTAGTAGACCTGTCTTCATCGGGGATAACAG
Source organism: Tringa tobata (assembly GCA_033628505.1). NCBI lineage: Eukaryota > Metazoa > Chordata > Aves > Charadriiformes > Scolopacidae > Tringa > Tringa tobata. Next base: position 8,475 of record JAHREE010149223.1, on the reverse strand, counting down.
AAGTTTAGTCCAGTTACTGCAAAGGCTGTTCCCTGCTGTAACTTTTCTATTGTCTAATCTGATCTGGTGTTAAGTATCCCAAGAGGCAAGATTTATTATTCAAATGGTTGTTTCTAGGTCTCTTACCCCTTCCCTTCCCCTACCAGTTCTCTCTGTGTATCCCAAAACAGTAACTCACTGATTTACTATCAGGTGGCCTTCTCATGTTTAGCTCCTACGACCCACTGCACACGATGGAGGATTACTTAAAAGAATTCAGTTTACATCTCGACTTACTGGGAATCCCAGAAGAGACTACATGCAGCAAGGTTGAAGAAAGAGACACAAAGTCAGACACAAGATGCTGTTGATCACAATCAGGTGTCTTTCAGCACACACCTCACAGAGGTGGCAGACATTCCCCTAGCACTTTAAATTAACACTTTGAAGTCAGACTTTAGAAAAAGCAGTGGAAGTATGGTTATGCTAAGCAGCTTGCGGGTAGCTTGCTGTTGATGGCTCCAATAATCAAGTATGCTGATAACATGAAGAACAGTTCCTAAGTGGGAGATTTATAAGGCACCTCCCCACTCCCTCTTATCCTAGCTTCAGAATTCCAAAATTCATTAAGCCTGTGCTAGCTATCACTATTGGTGGGAAATAGCTTTCTACTAGCTGGGTAATAAAGTAATAGAAATATCTGTGCACAAAATATTCAGAGTCATCGGCAAGCACAAACGTATCAGTGTGTTTTCTTCTTGTCTCAGTGCTAACACAGGGAGGGACTACTCTAATTTTGCAGCTTGTTTCAAAGTAAGTGCCGAGATGCACAAGCCCAACAAGAGACTTAACAGGACGGTCTTGTCTCAGGCTGAGCTCAGTTTCAACACTCTATATTAGCTGCAAGAGAAGAAAAGTAGGAAACTTTCCCATCACAACAATGAAAGCTGAGGGTGGAGGTGCTGGAGGGAGAACTGCAGCTACCAGGCTATTTGCTGAAGTAAGTTGGCCCATGAGCAACTCCTTGCGTTGCAGCCGACATGGACCACAGTGGTGACAATTACAAGAACTGTCCTCGATGTATGGTCAAAGCCATGACCATGTGCTCATCACAGGTAATCCTGCTGGGATGGAACCAATTTTCCTCTCCTTTCTCCAGGATCAATTTCCACCTAAGCTCCCTTACAGCACCAGATCTAACCTGTGCCAAAAGAGCAAGTGTCAGGAAGGGCACCAAACCCTCAATAATGAAAGCCGTGCACTTTTTTAGGTTAAGCCTGTAATAAATTTTTGCAAAACCCAGGTGGCTGTTATCCAAGGCTTTCAACACATTCCTCAGGTACTGTTTTTCGGCAGATATATACCATGACTGAATCATAAGAAGGGTAGACATGCAAAGGCATGGAAAGGTTGCAAGATTTACTTAAGCTTATCTAGCAGGAGAGCTGGGAGTAGACTGTATTAAGACTTGCAAAGTCTCAAGATGTTTTGATTGCAGTCCCTGTATAGACATCCACTTGCAAAAAGACTTCTGAAGCCAAAAAAAAAAAAAAGACAAGTGAAGTTTGGTGTCAAGCAGAGAAATAGTTAAATCATCTTACAGAGGCAGTGGTGGCCTCAGGTTATCAGGCAGGAAGAAGGTTATACCGGCCCCAACGGCTGAGGCTCCATACGTTGTAGTAGCTACACACATAGCAGAGGGAGAGGTTTCGGAGCAGGCCTTCAATCCTCAGCTGCTGACCCACTTAATGGAGAGCCATGTGTGTCATGTCCTGCCTCTTCTAAAAGATGGATAGACAAAACCCCATGCAACAGTAGTTACATACTGAGTAAAAAGAAAGTTTGATTAAGCATTTGGTTTAATATTAATTCCCTGCATATCCATTCTGCATTATTGCTCACAAAAGCTTAGCAATAATAATAATAATAATAATAATAATAATACCATTGGGGAATATTCCACCCTGAAAACAACACCCTGAACATGAAGCATTTCACAGACCTCATAAAAAAGAGCCAACAGACAAACTATCACAAAATGGAAATATCTCAAGAAACCTTGCCTGGTACTCGACAGAGCCCTTCAGCAAAGGGTCTCAGAACAAACCCTAACTCCACAGACCCTCACAAATTCCCTTGAGAAAAGAAGGAATTGCTTCTTCCACCTCTGAAGTGTTCTTCCTCTAATTTGGGAGCGTTCACATTTCCATAGTATGCAGCAACTATACATCTAAAATTCTGCGGCAAAGTAAAATGATGCTAAAGAGAAAGGGCATTAGCCATGGATCTGCAAGGGGCCACGGGGACATGGCTTTATGTCCCCATTAACACCTCACCATGGAGACCTGTGCTCCTCTGCAAAGTGATATAACAGTGGCTAGTACGCCTCCATCGCTACATTTTATTACAAGCCACCTGAGGCACTACACCCAATTTTAGAAAACCTTATCTCAGATTGCATTACAGGATAAGAAAAAAAAAAGAGGCTACTTTTTGAGACCTACTTTCTCATACATAGGTAGGAAATGGCAGATATGAAAAGCCTATATATAGATTATGACTGCATTAAGGACTGTTAAAAAGCAATGCATTCCTGTGGCAGGGTGGGGGAAATAAGAGGAAATAATTTCCTTATTAATGACTTTACGCAATACCTTTATTTTGCCACCCATAAGATAAGAATATCAAAAGTATTATTTTAATGTAGTATGTTTTCAATATCTCAGACACGAGGAGTCAGTGAGTTAGTGCCTTCTTAATTGCTTGTCTATGGATAGGCAAATTTGTGTAAAAAGCAAAACAAGGAAAGAAGGACTCCAAGATCTCATCAGAAAGAAAATTTCCTGTATATTCACCTTCCTATATCAGTGTTTGTGACTGAGATGAAAGTGAACAATTATGCTTTACCCGTACCTACAGTGCATGCAACTAATATTAATATTTATCAAGTTAATTCCAGTATTCAATATATACCTTAAAATATATCTCTACATCACCACTAACAAACAAGAAGTGTTAACAGAGGTATCTGTTAGCCATTGAACTACTTTTGCAAATATTATGTAAAGTCTCCAATCGTGCCCGCTATCTATTCTGGCAGTTAATTTCTATTGTATTAACTATATTTTTCCAATTTTTCATTGGTCATAATAACTACTGTGCTGAAAGGGAATATGAGAGCTTCCAAGCAACGCTATCTAAAATTACTAAGAATACCAAACTTAAGAATATATAGGTGCAGTGTTAGGAAAAAAATAAATCACAATTTCTGCTGTTGATGTATAATACAGGTATTAAAATGACCTTTTTTTTGTAAAGGAGAAAATCCTCAGCATTGTAGACTTTTTGGAAAAGCATTTCTTTTTTTCAGTTTTAAATTTTTCAGTGTTATTTGTTGTTGACAGTCCAAGTAACTACTCTGTATTTAAACTTATGTCTCAGACCTACTAATAACATGAAATCCTTTTCCAGAAGAGGCTCAGAGTTCATTTGCTAACGATAATTACAGACAATATTGCACAAGACTGTAATGACCTATAGCAATGTTCTGGGTCAGCTTGTCTGAAAAGCACAGGCCAAATTCTGCACTCCCTCTATCCAGGAAATCTCCATCAATTCCTGCAAGCATTTCATGACAATGTGACTGGTTCATGCTCAAAAAAGGGTGGGATGACAACAGGATAACACACTAGAGACTCTGAGATTTCATATCGTTCTTAAATGTGCTGGTTTCAGAGGGAAAGAAGAAGAAAGTGTTTGAACATTAACATACTGGGATTTTTGCAGGTCTTTTCTGTAAAGGAAAAAGCCAACAATATTCAACAGTAACACTCAATCCGTAAGAGTTAGTACTAGAGTTTGACATCAGTCCACCAAAATGAACACTGCAGGATCTACTTTTTTATACTGTCAAACACATATGATGATAGAGACGGGATTTCAGAGGTTGATCTGTATTTGCATTAAACCAGGAACAAGTTGAATTATAGACACATAAAGTTAGTACAAACAGATGGGGGAAAAAAAAAAAGCTATTGAAATCACTCATCATACTAATTTGTATTCTCTGTTTCATATCCCCAGGTGCAAATCTCTACCTCCTCTCTTTCTGTTTTTATTCCTACACTATAAAAAAAAAAAAATCCAGCATCTCTGAACTTGCCTTAAACCTTGTCCCGCCCTCACGTCCCTGCAGGTCACACAACTCCATCCTTGCCCAGTGGTGCTATTTGCTGTGGAGGTCCATCTGTTGGCCAACGGCAGCTCAAACCAAACAGGTCCCTGCTGAGCTCCTGCTGCTTCCACACAGGCTCTGCCTTGAGTTTCTCCCTCCATCCAGCATGAAACCTGGAGAAACTTAATTGCCTATTGAAACCTTAACACTTCTGTTAAAATTGGTGGAAGTGAACCAACTGATAAAGACAGTGACTGCCTAAGGTTGATCTTATTAGGAAACAAGGCTGATAAGAACACACACACTGCTATAAGCTACAAAGCTGATCTTATTTGTGAAGTTTAGTATGCCTATATCATACTTTGTAAAGCATGCAGAAACAGAGGGGCCCTTTTCTGAAAAGCTCTGTCTAGGTCATGTAAATTCGTACAACATCAGCAATGTAAACTAATTTCATCTACAGCACTGAATTTATCCTTTTGGCTTTTCTTCGGGATTTTTCAGGAAAAGATTTTCTAGAAACACAGAAATCCCACCTGGTTGTTTAGGACTGGATTTTGTTTTGTTTTGTTTTCCTGGAAGAATGTCATAGCTATTTCTAGAGCATTAAGATTCCTTGTGTTTATTGATTGTGTCTTAATGTAGATACATATCTCTCAGCCACTTACCAGATACATGCTCTAAAACTCTAAGATATGAACATAATTGTTCTGTAAACTGTATCTGAAATAGCCACTTAAGATGGATATTTTATTCACTCTGATTTTTCTTACTCCGACTAATTTTGTAAGTGTAGAATTATGCATTGCAAAATCAGTACACTGACCTAACTGCTTGCCAACCTCATAAAACGTATTTCTTTTAAGGTCTTTAATGCAGTATCTGAAACGGATGAAAATCTTCAAATGATATTTACTTTAACCACCCTCTTTTTCCCCACTAAAAGCCTTATCGGGAAGCTTCTGAGATGTGCAGACAGATAAAAAGACTGCCTGAAAACTGTATTTGTTTACTTTCTATGAGCAGCTGAGATGGAGTTAGAATGCAAAGGAAATTTATGAGAGCTCCATTTTTCATAACACTTGGAGCTTAGGTAAGCTTTATTTGAAGCATAATGTTGGAAAGTGCAGTTACAGAACTGCTGGATGATGGAAAGATTGCCAAATGATCAAATGCCCAAAGGAAATAAATTTTCTCCTAAACATGAAAAGGCTCCTTAGCATTACATTTACTTTTGCCATGTAGTCTCTGTGAAAATCGTTCTTCTGCTTCTGTGCATTAAAATTTCTTCTTGCCACAGAACTGCTCATTGTATATTGTGCTACTTAAAATAGGTAACACAAAGCTGTGCTGCCCAGATAATGCATGGGCTTGTATAAAACAAAACAGTGTTCTCCCTCAACACAAGTGCTTTTTTGAGATTAACTTTGATTAATCCATAATTCATTCACATTTGGACTTAGTGTGTGTTCCTTATATGATAAAGGGGAAGAGGGAAGATACTAGGGACAAATATTACTTTGAGGTGCTTTGAGGTATCCTAATTTGTGCCTCCAGGAGTTTCTTGTATATGCAAGCATGGAATTAATCTCATTAAGCAACCCACCAGTTTAGCCATTTGATGTGCATTAATTATTTCAATCTATCCCTTGAAAACTGTTTGGAGAAGTTACTCTGCTTTTACAAAGAAAGTAAAGCTATTCAAACCTATAGCACTCAAGAGGATTATAGTCAGGTTTATTGCATCCAAATGGAGGAGGAAACACAAGTGAATGTAAATAAATGGCCGTGTTCTCTTCCCACTAAAAACCAAGTTCTATAATGGGATAAATTCATTCTCCGCACCATTGATTTCAACAGAAGTCGGCACAGGCCATTTAATTCAATGAGAATAGGTTTAGTCCCAAAGCAAACACGCACATACCTTCAAGGACACACAAGAAACATGTAGTGATCAGCAATCATTAAAAGGTAGAAATAAATGTTTTTTCTAACAATATTCATTATACAAGAAATCTTTTCTTACTGTAACAAAATTAAGTTTGAGGAGCTATAATGCTCTAATATTTTTTTTCTGGGAAAAAACCCTTCTTTACTCTTTAATTTTGCTGTCTCCTATTCTGCTTTCAGAGTACGTTTATAATTTGTTCTTCTGCAATTTGTTTTCACATGCCTGTACATCAAAGGCCAGGAAAAAAAAATAGTTGTCTCCAAACCCTTAACTTTAAAGAGCATTATTTTTATAGAAATACACCCTGAAGTGTGTATTTCTGTTTTATCAACAAAAATTAGCAATAGTTTACTCAAAGTCCATTACAAGAGCTACTTTAGAACGATTTACTACATGGCAAAAAAAGCCCGGAAGGACCAGATGGTTCAGGTCATTGCACAGGACCAAATGTATGAATGCAATTCTCCAAACAATTTCATTGAGCAGGAGCATAGCACATGCAGAAGATACAAAGGTATAAGAGAAAGCACAAAGGAAAAGAAGTCTGGCTTTATAACCTGCTCTATCTGATACTGTTTAAAATACTAAGCTGATGCACAAAAATTATGGGGAAAAATTCACTATGTATATGTCCTGTCAGTCAATTTTCAGCTTGGACACAATACAAAAAGTCATTACCTAACAGATTCCTTGCAGTTATCTGAAATTTCTAGAATACAATGGCATCCACTGTCATAAGTATTTTTTTATCTGAATTAGATGCATACATACAGGTGTAGATACATCTACAGCTGTAGAGCAAACATTATTTTTAGTTAAACAAATACAATGCATTTCATATGCTGGAGAAAACACTGAAGAAAAATTTCAACAGAGAAATAATAAGCAAAAATGCATAGACATAAAATAATTTTGTTTTACCAAACTAGTGCCGTAAACCTCCCACAGCCAAATTTCCCTGCTACAAGTCTCATTCTCCTTCACTGCCCCACTGTTACATACCTCGGTCTCACAGGTTTATGATCAGACTAGTTAAAGTCCCTAAAAAAGTCCCATCCGCAACAGAGAAAGCATCTGTTCAGGTATTTTATTACCATTATCAATCAGTGATCCAAACCCTACAGTTTTAAGACATAGTTTACCAGCTTGGAAGAAATATTTCTTCTCTTTTCTCTATCACATTTCTAGCACTAATTAATATAACATTGGCAGCATACAAGGCAAAAAAATGCTTAACAAATCTTAGGCAAAATTATTACGTACTCTTTAGGAACAGTAAATGAATGACAATTTTATGGTGAAATTTATAGCCTAAGTAAAGCTAAATAAAGTATCCCACTGAATAATCTGCTTCGCTTAAAATTCTCAGCTGACTGCAGCATAAAAATACCCTCTAGATAGGCTGTTCAGAGATTAGTATTTCTGCAGCTTTTAAGAGATTACATTGAATTCTGCAGCTGGTTGTGCTATCTGCAGAATAACCTGATAACAGATACCATGCACGATTAGAACTCATGGACAACCTTTTTGTAATTCAAGACATAACTGAATAATTAAGATTTTTAAAGAAATAATATTTCAAAGTTAGTTGTACTTTCAGTTTTTTATGAAGTGTCAGTAAATTATATTTTAAAAACAAAATAAACTCTGATATTTGAATTTATCCTAGCAGATTAGTGCAATTCTAGGGAAGGGATTACATTTGTCTGTTTGCGTAGACTTGCTTCTAATCAAGATTATATTCCTCTTCTGCAAACTGAGGGCAGATGAACGATCAAGTTCTACTAGCGTACAAGCAACTTAAATTTTACCATCTATGCAGTTACCTATCAGTGCTGAAATTGATAATAAAAGCTCTAATCAAAGTTATTAACACATGTAGGTCAACTTGTGAACTCTTTTGACTTCCAGAAACCCTGACCAACTCTACTAATTACCACAGAAAGGTTTTGTGCTTATTCTAGTGTGGCTGATGACACCGGCATTTTAATGGAAAAAATGTATAGCCATTTTGTTCAATAGTTGCCCACTTTGCAACTGATGAGGCAAGACTAATATCCTTATTTTCAGTCAGGGATTGTATTTTATTTTTATTATTAAATGAAAGAAATCAGTTCTGCAAGCTGCTTGCAATTTTATAGAGAATTTGGCAATACTGTCCCAGTCGTTTGTATGAGAGTTCCTCAAATCGCAAACGCACCGCTCTAAGTCAGAGAGAAGAACCGTAGCAGTTTCAGCAAAATCATGTCTGATTTTATTTAAAAATATACTTTGTAACCTGATTAGGTTACACATGAATGGAAATCTCTAGAAAAGGCATTGAAGTGATTATTATGTGTTGAAATCAGAGTGATCCTACCCAAACAACTGA
>JAHREE010149219.1:0-20732 GCA_033628505.1 Tringa tobata | reverse complement strand
AGGACAAGGGGTGATGTTTTTAAACTAAAAGAGGGAAGATTTAGGCTAGGTATAAGGAAGAAATTGTTTACACTGAGGGTGGTGAGACACTGGCCCAGGTTGCCCAGAGCAGAGAGGTGGTGGATCCGCCATCCCTGGAACCATTCCAGGCCAGGTTGGATGGGGCTTTGAGCAGTCTGGTCTAGTTGAAGGTGTCCGTTGCAGGAGCTTGGACTAGATGGCCTCTAAAGGTCCCTTCCCACCCAAACTACTCCATGATTCAAAAGCATGTGTAACTTTCCAAGAAGCTTTCCTTTGGCTCCCCATGGAGAATGACCCATCCAGGGCTGGGCTTTCACAGTTGAGCTGGCTCCAAGGTGGGCTGACCATATGAGGACTAGTGCTGGAATGACAGACAGGGTGAGAGGGTGGCAGCAGGCAGCCTTGTCTTATATCAATTTAAGAGCCATTTAAACTGTTAATAAGCGTTACCCTGGTGTAAATCCTGGAACGGCCCCTGAATTCAGCCCATCTGTGGGGAACGGGAGGGGTCTCTGCCTGGTTGCATAGTTACTGGGGTTCTGCTTCCAGAATCAGTTGCTGTAGGGCTGAAACTGCAGACTGGGAGTAGGTTGGAGTTAGGTGAATTGGGAAGGTCACAGTAGTGAAGAAACCATTTCCTTGTCTGCAAGCTGAGCATGCAAACATCTCCCAGCGTCCTTTTTGTAAGCCAGTTCCAGCAAAAAGGCTTAAAATGTTTGCTTCTCTTTCAGGTCCTTGTTGGTTAGGAGCTAGATGATCAGACTGCTGCACTCTGTAGGACTAAACCCATGTTTAATTTGGTTTTATTTGTCTTTTGTTTCTCTTTGGAGCACTTGTGGCTAAACTGCAGAACTCCGGGCAAGTACTATCTAGTGAGGACTGCCCGTGACTCCCTATGTTCTTGTGTAGGTTTTGTGTGGACGTAGATGATTCCTGAGGTACTTTCTTTCTTCAGTGTGGTTACAGCATTATTCTGAAAGTGCTGATTTTTATTATTTGGACAGAATGCGAAGAGGAAGCAGCAGAACTGGGTTTTATTCCTGGAGTAGGTAACCCCCTCCTTTTTGAAAGCAGTGAGTAGTCAAAAGTAGGGAAAGACAAAAGGTACTGCTTTAAATCTACTGCACAAAGAGGACAGGAAATACCTTTCTTTAGTTAGGATTCTCCTGCTGGGTGAGAGTCAAATGCAGGACTTTCAGGTCAAAAGATTCCTGGTAGTTTGAGTCCTCACTAAGAGAAAAACAGGTTTTGTTTGTGAATACTTTTAAACTATTTTACGGGAAGGTTCTTTATCTTCTGATCTTTCATTATAAGATGTGTTTTGTGTGAGTGTGTTAGTGACTAATACCTGCTGAATGTCCTCTTAGCTCCCTGACAGAGTTCCTCTTCCGTTGCTCAGTTTTTCCTAACCCAAAAAAAGACCTTTTATTTGTTTAGTGGCTTTGAAGGACGGAGATGGGGGGGTGGTGTCTGCGAGGCTTTATTTAATACCTAAAGTCTGCTCGGTACTTTAAGGTCATAAAGAATAATTTGTGAATACTGGTATCTGGTGTTAGAGCGACTGATTTACAGCAGCTTTGGAGGAGATGGTACAGACTGCGGTGATGGTTTGGGCTTGTATTAGTCCTGTTTGATAAGGCCAAACAACCTGAGAACACTCAAGGAATGAGGTTCTGGTTGTTGTTACATGTTGTTAAGACCTAAAATGGTCAGGAGTAGAGGTAATGGAGACCAGGGAGTTAAAACTGTACTTGCTGTGCCTCAGCTAGTGTTTTTGCCTTCCCCGTTATATTACTGCGTCTTTGGAAAACCAGCTGAGTTTCTTTTATTTAAGTTGTTGTCTTCTGCTGGCAGATTGGAGCTGACTCTTGCTGATTTCTGGAAGAGCTGATCGAAGGGCACTGGGGTCAGATGAACTTCGAAACAGGCTTCTAGAGCAGAAGGCACGGGGTCACTGAGATACCGGCAGCAACATGGATGACCATTCCCTTCATGACTTTGGGCTTTGTCTTTGCTCTGAATTTAAACCTACTGTTCATAATAGAGTTCTCGGGGCCAAAAGGCTCTTGGATTCCTCAGAGCAGGTTCAGGCCCTGCACTCAGCTAAGAAACCTTGTATGTTGAGTCATCACTGTAGCACTCCAGATCCATCAGAGAAACTGCTGCTCTGCTCCCCAGATTCTGCCTGCTTTCAAGGATCCTCTCATTTTCTGGATGATACTGGACATGATGACCTTGTTGCCAGTTCTTCTGCCTCAAAATATGATGATGTAGCCATTTCTCTAGATACAACCAGATGTTTTGATGATAGCGAGCCAGATGACTCCTTGTTGGAACTGTCAGACAATGAAGTAGGGAATTCTCCTTTCAATTACACCGAGGAGGAGATCCAGGAAATCTTGGCAGATGATCGTGTGGAATCTGAGTGGTACCTAACAAGAAAAAGCACTCTGAGCCAAAATGTAAATGGAGAGAGCGAAAAGGACGAGAGCAGCAGCTGCACTGGGGCATCAGTCATCAGTGAAGATGCGAGTGTGGCCTCAGAGATCCCAGAGACACTAAATGAACCTCCATCCAGAGAGTGTTCTTCACCCGGTTCGGAACCTTATCCCAGCCTTTCGAATGAGAGTGTTAGTTTGGACGAGCACCATCTGCAGTCAGCCCAAGTAACCCGCATGTTGTTTGACCTTGACATTGAGGAGCTTCTGAGTCTTAGCCCAATTGATGCTGAGGATGTGGATCAGCCTCTGGAGGAAGATTCTTTGGAGGAAGCCAAAAGAGAAGCTTCAGAAAAAAAACAAAGTGATTGCCTAGAGTTTGATAAAACGGCGAGTAGCTGTGTTCTTGAAGAATCCTTGGAGGAGCTGATGTCTAAGGGGCAGCAAAGCCTGGGTGTGGGCTGCCTGGGAGAGACGCCCTTTGCGAGCAGAGATGTGCCTGACTCCTGTGGTGATCAGCTGGAAAGGTCCATGCCCTCTTCTGACCCTGCCTGTGGCCAGAGCCCAGCTGAGGAGAGATCAGCGCCCGGGTTACCAAGGTGTCCCACGCCATCTTCTGGGTCTAGAAACCAAGAACTTTCCAAAGCAACAAAGAGATATTTTTCAAGGAAATTAAACTTTCTAGAGGATGATGGGGAGCAGGAATCTTCAGCAGCTGAACAGCCGTCAAACAGCATCAAAGTAAACATACATTTTAATTCTTGTAACTAAAACATTTTAAATTCCATTCCTTTTGATTGGTACTTGCAGTAATGTCCATATGCACACAAACGTGCATTTTCACACACTGAGGGGAGGTTTTTCAAGTGGGGCAAAGTGTGAGTTTTTATGTAACTGCATAAGTAAGACTTCCATGGAATTGTTTTTCTATTAGGTGTTAACCCCCTTTCTCCTTATCTTTCTAGTTAAGTGATATAGCTGTAGGCCAGATTGGGCAAGAAGAGACAACCAGTGGGAAGAAGCCTGTGCCACAGGAGGAGGAGGAGGAAAGGTAGTTTCTTATGAACTTCTAAATCCCTTTGCACTGTGAAAAATGTCCCAGGAGTTTCCCAAACCAGTTTGTTTGGTTGTGTGCTGCTGGTTTTATCTTTTTTTTTTTTTCTTATGGTGCACTGAAATAGTGGGAAAAATACTTAATATTTTACCCTGTAAGATACTGTAAAAGGGGGAACAATATAGGGCTGGTCCAAATGGGAAAGAAGGTTGCCAAGAGAGTCCTGGGTAGTGGTCTGTAGGGCAGAAGAGGAGATGTTTGTGCTGGCCTGGCTCGGTGGCTGCTCTCCTGGAGTGGTTTCCAGCAGATGGCAGCAGCAGAGCAGCTCCGGGCGCTGCAGGGATGGTTGTCTTCTCCTCACTGGTGCTCCTGGGCCCGGAGTTGGCAGTTCAGTGGTTCTTCGCTGTGGCTGCTGCAGACTTGCTGCACTCAGATGTTCTGCGCGTTGCTGTTCTCAGCGTGGCCTTGAGTAACACGAAAAATCTGCGGCTTTTGGGGGCTCGCTGCAGGTTCCTGGCTTGTTAATCAGGACAGTGACTTGCAGGTTCACTCAGCTGACAGTCACTCCTGCTTTGCTCTCAGTAGGTTACCTTTGCGGCTTTGCTCGAATAAATACATTTATTTTTGCATTTGCAGAAGAGTGCTGCAAGAAGTTGATGTCTCTAATAGTTCTGCAGGACACTTTGCCCCCTCTGTCATCTGTAACCTAATTTGACAAATTGTCTGAAAAACAATTAATGCTGTCTTTTATTTTATAGCCTGAAACAACAGACTTGGATTTCAGAATCGGAGCTTGAGGAAAAGAAACATTTACATCCCGAGTGTGCGTCTCCATATGAAGAAAACTGTAGCTCCTACACCAGGCAACTCCCAGATGGGATGGGGTAAGGCTGTGCTGGTGGGGAGGGCAGGATGGAGGATGGATAATCCTGCGGGAGGTCTGGCCTGCTCAACCTGTATTCTTTGATGTTTTGAATGTACCTGTTTTTGAGAGGGAAATAAAAAGTGCCTGCTATACCTGCTAGTAATACCACGCACAGAATTCCTGTACAGCAACCGGTCTTGTCCCAGGGCTGGTTTAGATGAGTTTCATGGTTTGGGATACCTGGGATACAGGTTTTGCTGCGGTAAATCAGGGATGCTCCCAAAACAGGCCTGTGTTACCTGGGAAGAGCAGAGGTGAGCTCTGGCTCTGGCTTGTGTTGATAGGTCACTTTTTGGGAGATCACCAGTTCTCTGTAACTGGTTCATAACTATGAGCCCAGACTCAGGGAATCCTTAGCTTAAGTGCTGGGATGAGGATTCACTATTGACACCTTCTCCACGTTGCCTCTCTCAGTGGTGTCATCCGAGGTCTATGAGCTGTGCAGGTTTAAAGCAAGATGTCTGTAGTGAGCACGTATGGATGTCAGCTGCAGAGCAGAATCTGATGGGTAGAATTGGGATGTTCGGAAGGGCGAAGAGTGTTCTGGTAGCTTCCAGAGATGGCCCTCCCGCTGTGGTTATTCTGGGTGTTCATGGGTGCAATAATTGTCATTTCTTGAGAGTTACAAGAAACTGACAGTTTTGTGGCTCCTTGCATGAAGCCTGCACTTATCTGGGCAGCACGAGCAGCTGCATAGCCACGGGGCTGCTTTCCAGCCTATGAATACAGCATAAGTAATGCAGAGGGGACTACGCAAGGAAAGCTAAAATGGCCTGTTTTCTCTTCCTTTCAAATTAAAAATGCAAGACGTATGTTCTGAGTCACAGAAAATCAGGCAGGAGCTCCAAATGAACAAAGCTGGTGAGCGCAAGAGAGATCTATTTTGCTGGGGAAGAACATTGTCTGTGATGCACACAATTTGATTTTCTTATTAGTGCAAACCTCTTTTATTCCAAATAGCTGGAGGCTTGGAATTCAGCCCGACAGACAGCGTGGGCTTTCCCAGTTGTCGCAGAAAAACCTTCTCGGTGGGCTGGCTTTGACCCCGGGTGGTGTTTCTGTCCACCTGGATCTGCGACAGTGTCTTGTGTATCATTTGCGTGGGAGATGCAATAATGCACAATGATCCCAAGAAATTCCTAAAAGACAAATCAGCAGGTTTCAGAGCCAGCAAGGGGATTCCCTTTGGGAAGCAGTAACTTACATATTGCTGCTACAAATCTTCAGCTCTGTTTTGTATTGCAAATCCTCTGGCATTTGTCTTATGGTGGTGTTTGACTTTGCTTTCCTCTCTCCTCCATAATCTCTCTGCTATTCCTTGGATCCTGTCTCTCGCTCATGTGGTGTTTGGGTGAATTATGGGCTGGCTACAGCAGAGGCTTTATCTTTTCACTTACCTGCACTGTATCTTGCGCTTACTTACAGATTCTCTATAAATATAACTTTCTTATATCCACGTTGGGTGATTGTGTGCTAAAAGTTGCACGTGTGGAGTTTTTATCGTCGACTGGTTGAAGAAATCCTTGTGTATTCTGAGTAAATCTTTCAAATCCAGCCATCTCAAGTGAGTTGGGAGATAACCCATGGTTTTGGTTGCTCTTTCTCTCATTCTAGTATCTAGAGGATATTCAATCTGAATAGATAAATTTATTTGCAGCTTCCCATAGGAATCTAAATGCTGCTGAGGCTGCGTTGTAGCAGATGTAAAAATGAGATGTGATTTGAACATCTGCTTGGAAATGGGTGGCTGAAACTGATAATTGACCACAAAAGATTTCTGCCAGCTGACCATTTGTTAGCATTCACACTTCATTATTGCCCTTTATCCAACAGTAAATAGAATCATATCCTTCTTGATGAGATCCTCCTCGGCAATTCTGGTTGGTTCTGTGTCAGCCTGCAGAAGTAATTGGGCTCCTGCTTTTATAACTGCCCCTTGGCACTGGGTCTTATCTCTGCTGCTTAGCCTTGTCCTCAGCGATGCACGTAGCTGGATTAGGCCTATTTTTAAATGGGCAGGGGAAGGACAAACTGAACAGAAAAAGCATTTCCCTCTAAACAGAGCCTTTTCTTGGTTTCCACCCAAACATCTGTACTTCAGGAGATCTGCTTTCACGGGTCATTGACGTTGCAGTTGTGCACGTGGGATAGTGCCCACACCACCTGCTGCTCAGACAAGTATTCTCATGTTATTTGGAGGGGGATCACTCTGGGCAGAGTCACGCACCCCGGGATACCTGGGAGGCTGAGCCAGCTCCTCTCTGACCTCCAACCACTGCTTTCTCTGAGGGCTTCTGTAGCAGGACTCCAGCAGGAGTTCTCCTTCAGCCTTGGTTTGGTTGGTAGAGGTTTCTGATGCTTAGCAATTTTATCAGACTTCTTACAACCTGGGAGAAACCTGATAAATTGTTTTCTTGGATCCCTGTTGAATCAAAGGGAGAGGAGGTGGAGGAAATACCTTATAAAGAGTCACAGACCATCTGGTCTTGCTGTAATAAAAAAGATTAGTATCTTCAAAAAACAGACACCCCAGGTTTAAGGTGATGGAAAGGGAGAATAGTATAAGGGAACATATGGAGAAACAAATCTGTGAAATACAAATGAGTGCTGTGTTAGCAGACTCTGCCTTGAAAGAGTCTGGGGTGTGGATTGGTCCTGAGCTGGTTGAGGAAAAGACTTTAATCTTGAAGCAGTTCTTAACCTGCCCAAACTCATTTTGCTTGAGTGGAAGGCATGCAGGGAAGGTACAGGACTTTGGTGTGCTGACATAAAGGAGGAATTATGTTTATGCTGAGCCTAGGAGGGAGATTTCATTTCAAAGCAAATGAAATCCACCTACAAACCCTACATTTCAAGAGGGGTGTGAGATGGGGCTTGGTGTAGGGGATGTGGGGTAGGAATAAAGCAGATTGTAAGGAGGCTTCTGCCTGGGGAGGGTGGGAACAGTTACCTGTTCTCAGTCTGCGCTGCTGGTCCAGGGGTTTCTCTAGTGACAAGCCATGTGGCTTCAGTTTGCAGGTACTTCTCCTGAGATAATCAGAGCTCCTGGTTTCTAAATGAGAGTGGAACTTGCCTAGAAATCTCTTTCTAAATCTGTAGTTTGGTCTCAACTGTTGTGGAAGGAGGGGGCATGGATCGGGCCTGAGGAAAAGCAAATCATATTAAGTTCTGTTCCATGGCAGTTCAGTTTGGCTAGGGTGTCATTGTCCCCTGCCCTCATGTAATGGCCACAAGGATTCTTACTCTGAGTCTTGGGTTAGATGAGGCTCATGAGGCACAATGATGATATTGCTCTCCAAATATTTGATGGGGTTAGTCTGCTCCTGCGACCTGCAGAGGAGCTCATACCTCTTACTGGTGTGAAATACTCGTGACTCGTGGTGATATTTTGCACAACTTCTTGTCTCTCCTCAGGTGTAGGGGTGAAGGGTGCACCCCTGATGGTAGGAAATCACCCCCTTGTTTCTGTGACTCATTTTGACTATTTTCCTGTATAGAGGAAGGCTGAGAATTTGTGAAAAGTTGTGATTTCTTCTAGTCACACCTGTATCTCCCATCAGCTTACTGGGGACAATATGGCCTGTTGTGTGGTGGTGAGAGTTTCCTCTTTGTTGGCTGTCTTGAAGTGCCTCCCTTCTGCCTAAACAATTCAGCCTGAAAACATAGATTTTTCAGAACGCTTCTGAAATCTCTTCTAAGAGTTTTTTTTTTTTTTTTTTTTTTTGACAAGAAGTTATTCCTTTGGGTAAATAAAAGCTGATACTGCAGTTTATGAAGGAGACCTGGATTTGCTCAAGGGACGCGATGTTCCCTGGAAAGAAGTGTTACGCAGAGCCATGATTCACATTAATCACATGGCTGCAGTGGCAGGATGGAAAAAACTTTGAGTTTCGACTGGGCAAGGACAAGGACACACTCTGTTCTGTGCTGAGAGCATCTTGAAACAGTGAACTTCTTGGGGAGGGCAATATTCCAGGGAAGTTGCCTTTCTCTGAGCTGTAGTATCTACTCTGAGTGAGCAGGAGGGTGAACACTACGGCAAGGCTGAAGTTACTCGTTTTGTATTTTATGACACAAATTCAAGGATTTGTTGTGTTCTTCTGAACCATCTCTTGCCAAGGATTCACTGTGCGACACCTTCAGATCTGTGCTTTTGAACAGAGGGGCTTCTTCTGTGTCCACAGATAGCCCTGGCTGGGAGATCAGTAGTGCTTAAGTGTAGTGGAGCCCTCAGCCTTCTCTGCTGGGCCAGAGAGAAAGAGTTTTGCAAAGGAGGTAATAAAGCACAAGGCAGCATTCCTGATAGGACAGTCTTTAAACTTTCATATTGTTACTTACCAAGGTGCAGCCTTAAAATGTGCTTTCCCTTTTAAAACCTCATAGCAGGAAAATTAGGTACCAGCTGCAAGCCCCAAGGAATGGAGAAGGCATTTTCAGAGGAGATGCTGTTTGAGCCTGTCATGCATGTGCTTCTCTTGGGTTTATTTTAACTATTTTGCTTACTTTTGCAGAAATTACTTAAGGTCCAACAAGAAACCTGCCCAAAAGTACAGCCTCATGTGGTGGGTGAGCAAGAACTTGGCCAAACACAGCCATTTCCAGAGCATCCCTGACCACTTCCAGCATCGCCCCGTGACAGCCTGTTCTAATGTCTGATTTTGCTGCCGAGGGACTGTCCTGGTTCTTACTCTGCATTTAGAGTTGTTCTTAATTGTTCTGGTTTTGAGTGGTTTGTATCTTCACGAGTTGTTTTATGATGTGTTTTTAATAAGGCCAATGGAAGTTTCTGTGTTTTAGAAACATTTGGAACTGGTTTTGAAGCGCAATTTCAATGTGATCTGTTTCTGTAGAGGTAACTTCTGTGTTTTGCATCATGTGTTGGTATCCTTTGAACTGAAAACAACCTCCTCACAGAGCAGGTAACAAAAGTAGTTGGTGTTCAAGAGGCAAGATTGTGTGTTGGATGTGAGGATGTAACATTTCAAGGATGGGATCTGGAAAATGTGCTCTGAAGTGGAAAAACATTTCTTTAAAGCTTGGACCTAAACCTTGGTATTAAATATCCTACAGTGATCGGGCTCCCTTTGAATAACATGAAGGCTTTAAATTGTGAAAATGGCTTGTGGCTGCTGTCTCCCTCAGTTTGGCAAAGACCAAGTTGTATTTGTTCACTGTAAACTCAGGAGCAGCAGGTAAATCAATCCCTGGTTTGGGTATGTCTTGTCCTGTTCTTCTTTCTGTCCCTGAAAAGTTTGCTGCCTCCTTTGATTGTTTTTGCTTGTGGTTTCATTTGTAACTGTTTTTGTCAAAACGTTTCTTGAGATTTGCGCTTCTGTTTATAAACATTTTTGCACCTGTTAGATGGAATTTTCTTTTCCTTTGTGTTATTGTGAGGCTTTCTCCCGTCTCCCTTTCTCTTGCCTGCTTTCTGGAGTGCCCAGAAGAATGTCACCTGGTGTTTATTTAAGCTACGCGGTCCGACAGCAACTACTGCCTCCATCTCCTTCCCTAACAGGGTGTAGAAACTCCGATTTATTTATATATATATTATTTATATAAATTATTTATACATACTCTTTATATAAAATGCTTTTCCCAGGTCCAGCAGGGCCCGTACAGGCCTTATGAACTCTGTAGGCATTTGTAGGTGGAGCAAATGAGGCTTATTCATGAAGGAAATGGTACTGTATTTTTATTATAGTAATTAGAATTTTTGGTGACACTGTGATTTTAAAGAAATAAAATTTAGGTACAGTACTAAAGTTTTTCGATGTTTTGGTTCATATATATTTTATTATTTTGCTCTACCGTAGCACCTTCCAAATCCGGAGCAGGACGGGAGGAAGCGGCTTTAAAAAAGCCGGCAAAGTTTGTCACTGTCCTAGATGTGCAGTGACTGAGGCGCAGGGAATCGAAGTAATTTGTCCAAAGGATAAGCATTGGAGCTTGGAACAGAGCCTGGTGCTGCCTGACTGCACTAACTCCTAGATAATAACCGCCTCCGTTAACGAACTAATCCATAGACAGCGGGGAATGTCTTTTTTTTTTTTCTGACGGGTTGTACAGGCCTGGGTGGTGCATGCCCAGTGTTAGGGCTTTGTGTCAATAATTGATCTTCTCCAGTTAATAATGTGTTCTTAATGCCAGCATAGCCTCTCAGGTGACTCTTTCCACTATAAATTTTGCTTTCAGAGCACCTTGCTCTGAAGAGAAGGTAACATCTCCTGGCTGGGGGGTTATTAATGTGGTGCTGTTGGCTTTTAAACCAGTGAATCCTATGTATTAAATTCAAAATACTTCTCTGAAAAATGACCAATTTTCTTGTGGTCCTGAGGGCAGTTCTGCGTGCTGTCCACGTTGTTGTTTGTAAAGTCCACCTTCTCCCAGCACATATAATAAAGGGAGGAAGATGATTTGCTTCGAATCTCCTTGTTGCAGGCATTTTGAGAAGGCAAGAGGCACAGCGGGAGTCTGACTGCGGAGCCTGTTCCCCCCTCCCCTTCCAAAAGCGGACGAGCTTGCCTGCTGGAGGGTTTATCTGATATTAAACCACTAACAGAGTGGCTCTTTGAAGGCCCAGAAATAATGTGGGCCCGGCGGCAGCTGTTGCAGTCACACACTGCTGGGGTAGCGAAGCTCTGGCTCAACCGGTGATCGATGGTCGCTGCTGATCGGCGGCGGTATAACAGGGCAGGAAGCCCACAGGCAGCCTGTTCCCTTTGCCCTGCGTGCTGAGGTGTTGCCTTTTTTTCAGAGATTTCCATGCTGGCCGTCTTGATTTTGTGATATATCTCTTGATGAGATGATTATTAAGCGATGCGGAGCAGCCAGGATGTTGTTTGTGTTAGCCTTCTCTTAAAGCAGGCGTTCTGATGCCAGCTCAGCCATGCTGAGAAAATGAAATTATTCTGAAGAGGCAGCACCTTCCCGTGGCCGCGGGATGATGGTGTCTGTACGTGTGCTGTGTCTCTGACCGCTTTCCCTGGGCCGAGGGACCTCGGGCAAACGCGGGTGCCTCCTCCCCAAACGTGTGTTTTATCCTCTTTGTGAATGTAAATCCCTCACGTGAATGAACCCTGCCACGGAGCAGCTCTGCACTTTGTAAAGTCTTTAGGCTTCCGGGCAGCCTTATTGCTGAAGATTTCATTCCTTGACATTGTGACCGTGATTCATATACGCTGAGCGGTAGAGATACCGCCAGGGGAGGGTGAGATTGTGTATTAAGCCTTTGTTGAAGGACATTCTGCATGTTTGCTGCTCGAGTATAGCCAAAGGCTCTGTTTCTGATTTTTATAGAATCCAGCAACATCAGATAAGACTGGCAGAGACAGTTTTGTGCAGGCCCTGCGTGAGCTCTGTGATGAAATGCCTTCCAATTAAAAATTTAATAACGTTCGTCAGTGTATTGCACTCTAACAAGAGCAGCTAGAAAACAATGAGACTGAAATTAAACTGCCGCGTGGCTTTTTCTGCCCTCCACTCAAAACCAGCTCTTTCCTACTTTTGTCCTGAAGGTAATTCTAAATGGGAGGAAGAAATTATTTCCTGAAACAATAGTGGAAGCTGATAATATTCTCCCTTGGATTTGGGAGGATGTCTAGTGCTATGCTGGTCGCATCCTCCGCAAAAACAGGTCTGGGTGGCATAAAGAGGTTATATTTAGCAGTTGGTGGCACTAAGTGCGGGGGTGGGTTTTTTTGCCCGTTAAAAAGGACAGCGATGTGTTGGGAAGTGTCAAATGGTGTCGTGGGGCTGTGTCATTATTGCCACTCGGTGACTCCGCATCCAGCGTGTTCAGATCGCAAGGCGAAAGATGGCTTTTCTGGCTGCCAACTTTGCTGACTCCATCTGGGATCTAAAATTCAAGCTGTGTCTTTCCTGGCTCTGTCGCTAATAATAAAGATTCTTCATTTGGAACTTAGTTAAACAAAATTGATGCTGCTGCATGAGCTGAAAGAGAATCCAGCTCGCTTTCCTCGAGACGTGTGGGCTAAAGCGCTAACAAGTAGGAACATAATCATTTTAATCTATAAGGTCATCAGACAACTTAATAGACACCAGATTTGTGGAGGAAACAGAAGATATTTTAGCATAACAAGCGTGTTGATCATACGGCTTTTTAACAAATGCTAGAAAGCTGATTGAATTTGGTCAGCAAGGCTTCTGCTTCCAGTCTAGCCAGTAATAGCTCATTACATGTCGTTAGGAAGCTTTTCTGCAAAGCTGGGGAAATTACATTTGGTACAACATATGGTATAATCTTCAACTCTCTCCTTGGGAAGTGCAGTTTGACTACTCAGTCAATGAATTGCCATATTTTTATCAGCAAAATGGATGTGCAGCTGTGACATACGCTTTTGAGTGATGTAACCTTTAATGTCTTTGGCAAATACTGGCATTAGCAGTCTGTTCCTCTCCATTTACATCTCCTCCAGAAAGTCATTACCAGCTGAGATTATACTAACACTTTTCTGGCGTGTAGGTGTTTCCTCCTCTGATGCTATTGAACTGTCAGGGACTAAACCGCCTAATGTTCTCATTTTCTTCCGAGGAGACGGAGAAGGGAGCTCGTGTTGCTGCTTGTTGTAGGGAGGGAGGTGGTGAGAAGCGGATGGCGCCGTGTGTTGTCAATTGGAAGGACCCGCTGTGCGGGATTGTTTGCTCCACACCACCTCCTGCAGCTCCCTTTTACTAAACTCCTGGGGGAGGAATATATTGGCTAAATTGTACTTGTAGGCATAATATTGCGGCGCTTGAAAGGCTGAAGGCGAGCGGTGCTTAACTTTAAACACGCACTGCCTGTATTGGCAAAGGGTTCTGTTTTCAGCTTTGTGCCTCCTTATCGCGCCCGTAGTCTCTGCTCAGTTGAGGTTTGGAAATCAAGGGGATTAATCCTCGGGGGCTGCACGGCGTCAGCAGAGCCGGCTGCTTTGCTTTTGAGATCAACGGGGAATGGGTTCTTGCAGGGCTCTCTGGGATCCCTGTCACGCCAGCCCCCTCCCACTTACTGCTTTTTAGTATTCATTGAATCCTCCCTTTTCCCTGCTCCTGCTTCCAACAACCGGTTAAAACCAGCAGTCAGGCAGAAACACATGGGGAAATGTGGGTGGCCTTTAGGGTACGTTCGTCTGTGGCCCAACATGACTTTCCTCAGCACTCTCTTGGTTGGTTTTTTCTTGATCTCTTCCCTTTATTGACAGTAAAACACCTCGGGAGTATCTCTTGGCAGCTGTTGCCGAGAATAAGGCATCTCTTCTAAAGGTGGGTTTAGGCTTGAAGTCCCAGCCCCAGAGCATTAATGGGTTCTGGCTCCCACGGGTTACAGTGGAAACTGATGCTGAAAGAGCAGTTAAAACTTTGATGGTTATGACCCACAGAAAATTAGGATCTTAAGTAACTTTATTCTCTTATAACGGGAAACACTTTTCCCTAAAGTGTGGGCTTATTACATCACTGCAATCCCCAGTTGCCGAAAACATTGGACACGATGATTCCAAGGGTCTTTTCCAACCTAAATGATTCTATGATTTCCTTTAAGAGAATCGCTTGAATCGGGTACCTTGGAGTCCCTCTCTGATGGGTTGAGTTGCTGCCAGCCTATATTTGTTTCCTCTCACTAATAGCATTATTATTTTACTTTTAAAGAACATAATGATAACCCTTTTACCTCCTGCCACATTATGGTGTGAATACTTAACTCTGTGCAATCACTGATGCTTTACATTTTCTTTTCTACCAAACAAAGAGTGAGCACGTCTCTGTTAGGAAAGAGTCTAAACCTGTCACTTAGGAACAAGAGTTACTGTAAAAAAAAAAAAAGGGGATATCGCCTGAATTCCCAGGGACAACTGTCTTTAAAAACAGACACACAACTCCTCCTTTCCCCCCCGCCCTCCAAACCTGACAAATTACTGGGCTGAATTTCCTCCCGAGCAGCCTTCTGAGGGCTGCTTGCTTGGCTGTCTGCTCTAGGATTAGGAGAGAGCATCTCCCTTATCGTTTTGCACATGCTGTACCATCTGTCCTAAATCTCCCTTTATAGGGGTACGGATTCCAAATGCCATTTCTTTCTTAGGAGATAACAGGCATGTCTGAAGAATCTCTCTAGGTACGGCCGTGGTGCTATTTCTGTCACAATGTGTGGCTTTTTTCTTCTTGTCCTGCAACCAGAGGGAACTCTGAACCTTCCTGGTTTTCTACTCCCAGACATTGAGAAAACATTTTATGCTGCAGTCCCTGGGAAACAGAGAAAATCTCCCCGTTCTATTGTGTGTGTTCTGCTCGAAGCAGACATAGGTGAAATATTACTAAATTCAGACATTACAAGGACACGAGAGATGCCTTTAATCTTTTATTGTACCTTATAAAATGTTTATTGCTCTGTCTGTATCAGAGGTGCTGACCTCTCCCTCTTGGTGATGGAGGAGTATGTTCTGGCAGAGGATCCTCTGAAGGGACCTTTGGGGTTGGCCTGTCTTCTGCAACTGGCACGAGAGAAGTCCTTGCTCATTCACTGACACTTTTACAAGCAGAGTTCCTCGTGCCTTTCTCCCAAATCACCTATTTTGGAAAGGCTGGTGACAGTGGAAGAGGAGAGATGGCTGAACTGGGTTACTGCCAGCCTGTTTCTTTGCAGGGACTTTTAAACCAGGCTCGTTTGGGTGCAGGTTTGTTGTAACGAGATTCCAACCCTACTCAGGCCCAACCTGTCTTGGTGTTTGATGGAACAAGTAGGATCTTGCCTCATCCCCTAGTGCATATGGAGTGGTTTTGTGGAGTAATTAAATACATACAGATACCCCATGGCACACCACAAAGAGTAAATCTTTTCTGTGTGATGGACTTGCATCTACCAGCTTCCAGAGCACCAGCAATCCCAGGGATCCTGTCAGCTTACAAACATCAAGCACTTAATAAGAGAGAGGAGGAGAACCCCAACCCCTTTTCCACTCCTCATCACCCTTTTTCCGGAGGACTGCCTGCAGCAGATACCTGGCATTACAACGTCACAAAAAATAGTGCAGACGGGACGTGTAAGGAGAACCAGACCTTCCCACAGGAACCCCACTAAAAGAAGCAATTTAAGAACTTAAGCCCTCAGAAAAAGGTCCCTTAGGCAAGAGCCTTTCACAATAAATAGCTATTGCCACGGGTGACCTTGCATAGCAACCGGTATCGTGAGTTTTTTTTTAACTTTTTCTTAACTTTTTTTGCTGACTGGCTACATTTTTTATGGACCTTTTATCACACTGGTGGTGGACGCAGGCCCAGCTGAAAATACCGTGAAGAAAATGGTTGAAATTATCCTGGAAGCTAAATAACAGCTCCTGGTGTCCCCTCCTGTGGGTCTGTCTGTGCCTCAGTGTTGGGCATGGCCCCATTGTCTGAGGTGAAGAGCACCGGTGCGAGACAGGAGAGACAGCAACGGTGGAGACACGTGCTGCAGCCTAAGTGGAGAACAACCAGGGAAGTTCTCCCAGTGGGAATGGAGACTGGGGGTATGCCTTTTTTTCTTTGCTTTTTTTTTGTTTTGTTTTTAAAAACCCACCTGCAAGACGTGTTACACAACACACATCAACGGAACAAAGCAAGCCGGGAGCACACAGCAGCCCAAATCTGGTTGCTCATGGTGTCTGAGATGAGCTTTCCTCCTTCCTTGCTGGTAAGGGGAGTGACAGTGACTGATGCCTGAGCTCACCTGAATACTGTCAAGATGGAGCGACAGTGAGACAAAATGAAGATACAACAAAAACCTTGCACATTTCCAAAGACAGGAAAATCGTTCCAGAAGACGGAGTGTGAGGGTGGAGAGGAGTGCGTGAGAAGCTGCTCCAGCCCAGGTGATTCATGAGTCCAGTAGAGGATCACCGGCAGCAGCCGTCTCACTGATGCTTTTCCATCTTAATTGTTTGGGTTTCGGGGTGGTTTTCTTTGTTATTTTTTTTTTTTTGCAGGATTTTTTCTTTCTGGCCAGATGTTTTGCAGAACATGGACGAGGGGGCGCGAATGCCAGCAAGTGACAATCACTAGCTCTCTTTCCAAATCGCTCCAACGACATTGCACCTCCCAAGTCATCAAGGCTCAGAGGCAGAAAGTGAGAGTGAGGAATGGAGTCCATCCATCAGATGGCAGGCTGTCACGCTTCGATGATGTTCACTGAGGGCTTGTTTTTGGGGAACTAGAAGAGAAAAGGAGATAAAGGGAGAAAGAATGGATAGGAATCGCTAGAGAGGAAAAAAACCACATGAGATGAGTGCAGCATGTGGGTCAGTTTTTTTGTAAAAGTTCTTATTACCTTCCCCTCAGGACAATGAAAAAGGACCGGAGATGAGGATTTTTAGGGTTGTGTGGTTCATCACCGTCTGCTTCCAAATGAGCCTGAATTAGGGGACTATTTCAAATAGTAAGTGGTGTGTGTGGGTGTGAAGGGGTGTTCCCTTTCTGCATCGCAGCTGGCGGGAGGAGGCTGGGGTGAGGATGTTTAACAGAGGCTGCTTTTTTGGGGGTAATTTCGCTGAAGCCTAGCTGGAAGTTGATTGTCTGCCCCGTCCCCCACCAGGTGCCAGCAGCGTCTCACCTTGCTGCGCAGGAGCCCTCCGCTCTGGTGCTCGGGAGTGCTGTTCTCCGAGGCGCTCTTGGCTTTCTCCTTGCTGTTATTTGGCTCGTTATCTTTGATGATATCGTACTGTCTGCAAAACAGGGCGATCACCCCTAACAGGAAAAAGCATTAGTGATCACACAAATGAGCTCAGCCCCGGGAGCCAGCAGAGATCAGAGATCCCTCGCTTGCCAGCCGGCTTTGTGCCTCCTGGTAGAGATCTCGGCAGCGTTCACAGTTCCTCCTAAGGATCATTTGCTAGCACAGCTAGTCAGCCCTCCAGCTCTTTCCTTCTCAATACCTAATTCCATGCTAAGCTAGTTAGACAGTAGAACAGAAGATTAATTATATTCCAACTTCCCTATCATTAAATGGGACAAGTGTTTCAAGCCCTAGGTTTGGATAGCGATCAACGCTCGCAGTGCGCTTAAATGCGATCTTTGCTTTGCAAACACAGGAGCTCCTGGAATTTCTGGTTGGTGAGAAGGTGTCCTCTGATCTCTCTCCTCTGGGGTGAGGAGAAGGAGCCGGAGCTGGCAGATGAGAGGCAGGTACGGTACCTGCCTGCCTGTGATATAAACCAGGGCCTTTTGAGCAGCAGGACAACATCTGCAAATATGCAACAGTGACGGCAGCAGAAGCTGCCAGTGGAAATTTCCTCCCACACACGCAGGCACATGAAGAGAAAAGCAGGGGCAGCCATGACACGTAAGAAGACTGCAGATGTCTTTCTCGGAACCTTTTATGTGACATTTTGACCAAATAACTTCTCTGCCAGCAGGTTCCAAACCCGGAGGTTAAGTAGACCCAGGCAGATGCTGCTTCTCCCTTACTGAGAAATATTCCAGCTCCCCTGATAGCAAAACATGTGTAAAGCTTTCACCAGATCATCACAAACTGCTTTATAAAGTGAGGTGTTGTTATGGCAGCTGCCCCCAGGTGTTACTGATAAACACGGTGGTCTAAATTCTTTCTTGCGCACATGAACAAATGGCTGATCCTGGGAGAGAAGGTGAACATCTGCCACCATCACACCTTCAGTGATTTCTGATGGAAAAACTGAGGCAGGGAGAAGCAAAGTGCTGTGAACGATACCGGGAAGAGGAACAGCACGAGAGCCCTGGTCTCATCTCAGTTCAGAGCCCTGGGCACAGACCAGATCCTGTTGGCATTCGCTAAAACATCTCCATACATTCAGGTTGTGGCCGGGTTGGGTTAAGAGCTGGAAAGAGGGTTTTTTTATTGAGGCTTTGTAAAGAACCCACGAGATGTAAAGAGATTTTTCCCCTCACCCACTTTCCTTTTCAAATGTAAGTCATCTGTCTAGAAGGGAAATGGTGGTATTAGCAAATTCTTTGTTCCGACACTGATGTGAGTTTTAGATTATAATACAGTGGGAGATGACTCAGTTGTTCGGCTGCTTTGTGTAATTATTCAGGATTGTTTTTACTGACAGGGCATTTAAATTTGAATGTGCACAACTAAAATTTGGCGTAAATGCTGAAAAGATCACAGACTAGAGGTTTTGGAAACCTTTTAATTTAGATTAAGTTTTCATTTGGCTATCATCTTTAGCAAAAATTGATGTCCAGTCTCTGGAAATGCAAGTAAGGTATGGTAAGCTCAGCACATTCCAGGGCCAAAAGGTATTATATGTGGATGTGATTCTGTGTCACCTAGATTCCTTTGTAAGAAACCTTTCAGAACTGCACAGGACACAGTCAGTCCCTCCATCCCCCTCTTCTGTGACAGATCTCAGATCAGTGACTGGTTTCCTCTTCGCATCTCTCCCTGGAGGTATCTCATCACAGCAGAACCTAGTCTAAATGGGCCAAATCCTCTGTTGGAGTCAACTGGTGAAACAACAAGGTGTCAAAGTCATCAGCTGCTCAGTGCTGCTGTGGTGGCTTTCTCTTCTGAGCGAGAAAAATTCTCCGTGTGACTGTTTACACCCTCTGAGTGTGGAAAAGTGGTTTGCCTGGGACAGGGGACTAAATACCGAGTGGCAAAGGTTGTCTTTTACGGATCAGAGATTTACCATCGTGTTAATTTCCCTTCCTGCCCATTTCCTTGGGTCACCTGAACCGTTCCCCCCCTTGGGCAGCGTGCTCTGTGACTTGCAGGGAGCAAATGTTGTTTCATTAATGTTTCACGCTGCAGCAGGAGCAGTGGCAGACTGGCAGCCAGGGGAGGCTGGGGCTCTAAATAGAAAACAAACGTGTGCAAACTTTATTTCCCATTAACTCATGCATGTGATTTCCAAACTGAACAAGCTGAAGGGCCGGCTGCAGCCTCTTCAGACATGCTAAGCTGATGGAGCAGGAGTCGGAGGCGTTTTCCTCTCCTTGTCTGCCAGCTTAAAACACACGAGCGAGGTCTGTGCTAGCTACAGTTTGCTGTATTGAAATGTGGTCCCAAACTCTTGTCGGAAAACTCGTGGTTCTCTTTGGAAATTTAATGTATATATTTGTCCATGCTACAGAAAGTGACAGTGAGGGATCTTCATATTAAAGGAACACATTTATGATGCACTGTTAGAGGCTATGGTAATGTCTGTGCCTAGTTATGCCCATTGCATCCTACAGCAAAGTGGCTTGAGGATGATTTTACTTCACCTTCCTCAGCACTGGGTGCTTTCAGCTGCAGCTGGTGTTGTGGTCTCGCTTATAAAATCATATACTACGGTAGCCTTCTTGGAACAGAGCCTCTGCTTGACTTAAAAGGATTAGTGGCTGCAGGATGGAAGGAGGACTAGGGTGGAATTTCAAAAGATTGCCAAAAGTTTGGCTCCAAAGTACCCTTTTGGATAGCAGCTTTCAGCTAATGCTTCCTCCTCCCATCCTAAGCTCATGTAGACGTTTTCTTCCTTTCAGTTAATATGTTTCTGCTAATATCCCTCCTCTTCCTATTAAATACTATTCTTTATTTTAATAGTGGATGTTGAGAGGATCTGGGTTTATGGGTGTTTCAAGGTTTGGGGCCATTTGTTCTTTCAATGCTTCCATTATTTTAATTGATTTTGAAGTGGGTTTTTGTGTATATATAATAGTAGGTGTTGAGAGCGAGACTCTTAAATTCCTGTTTTGCATGAGAGTTGGAGTCATCAAATAGCCAGATAATTACAGTGACCTGTATCATTTGAAGGGCTCAAGGCATCCTGTTGGGTGGCTGCGGGCATTATCATCAGTGCCTTCTGGAAAAATTGTGATTGCAGGATTAGCCATGGAGAATCAGGCAATTGGTTCATCAAGTCCCTCATCTGCTTCCTGCTGGACCACATCAGACCACTGATTTACCTGCTTTTGGCACTGCCCGACTTGTGATGCTGCAGAGGGAACCAAGATACCCTTACAGCTGAATATACGGAATTCTTTAGGGGAGGAAGTGTTTCTTTTCAGGTCTGACATGATTACAGAGGCAAACCGAGCGAGCCAGCAGGCCCCAGGGATATTACGTGCTTTTGACGGGAAGATTGAACTGACCTGCCCACATAAACAACACCACAACAATGATGAGAATTTCCCCCGCTCGCAGCTGTTGGTTTTGCTTCGCCATCTCCTTCATTGTCACCTCATCTGCACAAGGGGAAAGAGAGATAATGAAACCTCACCACCTGGTTCAGCCTACACCAGGCACCAGTTTAACCGGGCCCTTGACTCATATCATCACTGTCAAAGCCAGCAGGGAGAGAGTCCT
>JAHREE010149215.1:0-11788 GCA_033628505.1 Tringa tobata | reverse complement strand
GATTGTTGGTTTGTGGGTGGGTGTGATGTGGTGAGGTGTTGTGTGTGGTGTTGGTTTTGGTGTGAGGTTTGATTGGTGGGTGCTTTTTTGTGAGGGTGGGGTTTTTTTGGGTTTGTTCTTTTTATGCGGTTGGACTCCATGATCTCAGAGGTCCCTTCCAACCATGGAGATTCTGTGATTCAGTGATTCCAGGGCTGGGCTGCCCGCCCCAGGACAGGTGTTGGGACCCCAAACTCGCACACGTTGCACGTGTAGGTGGAAATCCCACTTCCCAACGGCTTCCCTCTGCCACTGGCTGGAGCCAAAAGCTCCAGGAGGGGCAAAGCCTGGAACCAGTCACTTCCCGTTACCTCCTTCCCTGGAAGGAGCCAGATCCCCTCTGAGTCTCTGCGTGTCCCGCAGAGGATTAGCGAAAAACAGTTCAACTGGCTTTTGGCTTCTGCTCCCCAACTAAATTACACATTGTTCTAACTTGTCTGCGCCATCAGACACCAGCCCCTAACTTCTTCCGAAAGGATTCCTGGCTTCATTTCCTCTCGTTCAGCACCAATTACAGAGCACCTGAGCTATGGGGGGGGAGGTGTAGCCCCCTCCCCACGCCTCTGCTTCCCTGCTCGGAGACACACACCGGGCTGGCTGGTGTCTGCTGCGCTGCAGGTTTCCCCGGAGCTGTGGAGCCCCTGGGAATTTCACGTTTTCTGCTGGAAATTGCAGACCAAAGCAGCAGGCGGGAGGCCGGGGTGACGGTGGGGAAGGTTACAGCAGCCCCCACCACTTTCCTAGTGGCACTTCAGCAGCAAAACGGTTAAACGCCTTAAAGGAAGGTTTCCTCCTCCACCACTCCCCCCCAAAATTGTAGTAACATCTTAAGCAGAGGCATCAGAGGGACAAGATGAAGGCAAAACCCTTCTACGGGGGGATTTGTCTTTCAAATCTCGATTAGCAATTGGTGTTTGGGGAAGGTGGGACCCTAATCTGATTGAATAAGGGGAGTTTGTGATATCAATCTCCTTGGATCCCATTGTCTTTGTGCTGCTTTGTAAATTAATATTCATTTTTGTCTCTCCGTTTGTGCTGAATCTCTTGTGCTTCTTGTCTCTCCCTGCCTGATGAATTGCAGCCCTAGGTGTAGGATACTCTGCCCCAGAACTAGCATTATATTGTGTTTTACTTTTATACGTGTGCCTGAAAAAAGAGCTGCAGAGTGTGATGAGGGCGTTTGCCATGGCCCATCCCCAGCCACTGGCTCTGAGCTGCTGCCAGTGACCACTCCAGCCTGGGGCCACCAGAGCCACCCATCTCCTGGCCAGTGGGGGAATTTGGGCTGCCACTTCCCTCAGTGCCCTCCTTGCCCCTCTGGGGACTCAGCCACCGTCCCCAGGTCTGTGCTGGAGGGTCTGGTTCCATCTCCACCACCAGCTTTCCCCCAGCCCTGGTTCCATCTCCACCACCAGCTTTCCCCCAGCCCAGCCACGGCTGGTGGCTCTTCCCGGGGCTCCTGCCACGCTGCACTGGCTTTCTTTGCACAGTTCACTGCCGGGGCCACCTTCCCCAAAATTCAATATTTTTTTTTTCCCCTTCCCTTAGAACATTGCATCTTGTTCAATCCTTCCCCTGTCACACTGGCTCCGGCACTGTTTCAATTGGATTCCAAAAATAACCTCTTTATTCACACGGCTCATGCTATTATATCGTAGTACAGCTCGGGCAGGCGAGGGGTCATTCCATTATCCAGGAACGAGATAACTGAGTATTAGGGCAGCCGGGCTCTTTGACTCTCTGCCCTGTGGTAATGGGCCTTTTTTAAGGGCATTAACCAATGTTTCTACTTAGGTATTTGACAAGAGTAAAGGTAACATTGCCATTTAATCCTCTCTTTTTCTTTTTTTTTTTTTTCTTTCCTCGCCCATAGACAGCACTCCCACCTTTACTTCTCTCCAAGTGTTCAAACTTCAGCTCAAAACCACGGAGCTCATTTTCTCTAAGCCCTTCCCTTCAAGTTCCGGTTACAGGTCAGATTAAATATTCCAGGCACTGGAAAGTGCAACACGAAGGGCTTGTCTGTGAAGGCTGGCATGTCCAGCAAGTGCTGGGCAGGCGTCTCTGAGGAAGAAATACCAGTGTACAAGTGATGTTCTGACCCACGCGGGTCTCACGTCTCACCCTGAGAAGGCTGCAGCCTGTGAAATACCCTTAAAAAAATGAAAGGCACGTTTTTTGCCACCTCTCACTTTGTCCAGGTGCAGCACCCAGAGGTGTTGCCCTTGACCCTTGTTCACAGCAGGAAAATGCCAGAGATTTGGGAGAACATTAGCGAGCACAGAGTTTACATTAAATCCATCTCCTCCCAGTCTGGCCCAGAGAGCAGCGAGGAGGAGGAGGCTGGAAGCTCTGTGCTACCCCCAGGGGCTGCAGCAGGTCCTGACTCCCCCACCAGCACCCAGCACATCAGGAGCCTTCTGCTGCTCCTGGGCAATGCCACCTCCTCCAGATTGAAAATGTCTCAGCAATCCCAGGAGCCTTTGGAAAAAAATCACAGATCTCCACTTTAAAGTTTTTTTTTAAGCAGAAAAACAAGTGGGACATCAGGATGTCCAGAGAATTCATTTGAGGGGTGCTCTCCCGCTCTGCTTTCATTAGAGCTTTGTTGCCACGTGTGTGCAGTGCCACGGGCAGCAAGGATCTGGAGCTGGGCACAGCATCTCCTCCGTTTCTCACATCTATCCCCGCCGCATCCTGACTGAGGACTGGAGGCAGCTCCAGGACGGGTCAATCTGTGAATATCCCAAGCATTTCTTTAGCGACGCTTCTCACGCCTTTATCTTCTGAGTCGCTCAACTCACACAGGGATTTTCCCAGGCAGGGAAGGGTTCAGGCTCTTTTCCAGCACCAGCCAAGCTGCCTTTCTCCCCCCCTTCCTGTGTGGTTGTCCAGGTAGAGCATCTTCAGCTTGGCAACGAAGCAAAAAGCAGTTGAGTGTTTCTTGAAGGACTTGGTGCCAGCTATAAATGGGCATTTCCCGGTACCAGGCTAGAGTCCTGCACCTGGGAGCCAGGTCTCAGCATCCCTCCCTGGGCTCTGCTCTTGTCCCCTGCACAGGGCAGTGTCTCCAACCAGCTCAGGGTGGCCCTGGCATCCCACGGGCACCCAGAGCTCCTCAGCAGACTCCTGCTTCTGCCTCCAAATGAAATGGCATCCCTAAAGTTTGCAACGCCAGCGTCTCACCTCTTTAAGAGTGAAAATGTATATACCGAAGATTGTGGCTTAATTGATTGATTAATAACAGAAACTCTAATTGAATCCTCCCAGCTTGTACATAAGATGTCTTAATGTTAGAGTCTAGGGAGTAAATGCACAGCATGGAAGTATGAACTGCGGCACAACCAGTAACACTTTCAATTTAAAAGTCAATCTCATTATACAAGAAGCTGTTTTCTCTATCCCTCTGGAAAGGCAACAGCAATCTCCCATCTTCTCCCTACCAGAGCCCACATGGTTTGTTAGTGTCTGTGGGAGATGCAAATACCAGCTTTTTTTTTATTTGTTCCCACCGCTGCATATCTGAGCAGTTCAGTAAATATTCATGAGGCTGCCATTGTAGGAGCTCTGAAAACTACAGAAAATATGCCCTCTGAGGTGACATGTAATTTGGCACTTCCCGCATGGAGAGGCAAAGGATGCAGCCAGAGCAGAAATATCCTAATAATTAAATACCTTGCTACAACCTAATCTTTTCTGTTTCTCATTAAACACAAGACACCTCAAACCTTTTCCTCACGCGGAGCCCCCTGTAACACAGAAGTTAGCGGGGCTAACGA
Organism: Tringa tobata; assembly: GCA_033628505.1. Taxonomy (NCBI): domain Eukaryota; kingdom Metazoa; phylum Chordata; class Aves; order Charadriiformes; family Scolopacidae; genus Tringa; species Tringa tobata. The sequence goes on along the minus strand of JAHREE010149215.1, from coordinate 7,970 downwards.
GGACCGGTAGATTTGCACACACCATCCGGGAGACCACGCGGCATCTAGGGCCAGGAATGCCTGGAATTTATTCCCAAATTCACACTTTATGGTCCTGATGCCTCTAACCATGGAAAATGAAAGCACTCCACGCTGAAATGCCTCCAGATCAGAACAGTCCCTTGCCTACAGCATGCTCTGTGTTGTCCTTAGCGGATACTGATCGTGCTCTGTTACCTCTCCAGGCAATTCCATGTGTTCCTGGGTTGTGCTTCCCAACACACTTTGAGCCGAAGAGGGTTGGAGTTCATACTCTGGGTTTGACCATTGCAAAGGCTAAAGGCTCCTTGCTCCCTCCAGGAACTTCCCAGTCCCCACCACTGGTCTATGAAAAAAAGCCAGAAGTGCCAGAAAAACCATGGCAATAAATGAAAGAAATCATTCCTTCAATGTTTCGCCCTAGTCCATCATTTTGGTATCCAAGACTCAAAATCTCAGAAGACTGGATCCTCCACGTTAAAACCAGGTGTCTCTCCTGTCAGTTCCACAACATCATTCCAGACTCTTCTCTGCCATGAGGACAAGAAATCATCTAGAAATCAAGTTCCAGCCTTTTTCCTCTTTTTCACCTTTTTTCCTCTCTGTTTCAGTAGCTTTCTCGTACAGAAGATCTGCCGCCTTCTAGACAGCTGTGATGTGGTCCAAGAGGTCAGAGTCCAGAGTGGTGTGGAAGGAAACATTACTTTGGGCCATTTTATTAAGGAGGTTAATGAACTGTTAAAGTGGATTGCTCCCAGACACTCGTTCTTGGATGTCTGCCCAGGGGAGGCGGCTGCGCCTCTGCCCAGGAGCCAAGTGCCTGCAAGGCTCCAGCCTCTCCGTCCCAGACACCACACGAGGCAGGTACTTGGTCCTGGACATGGCTTTCCACCCTGCCCAACGTGACCAGTTGGTGGCTCCCCAGGGAGCCAGGCCAACCTGTGCAAGCAGAGGAGCTTTGGGGACTGGTGGGCTGTCCGGCAGAGGTCCTCAGCTGGGCCAAGTGAGGGCTTGGCCATGAGACCAAGAGGTCACCATGAGACACAGAGGAGAATGGCTGAAGACTGCAGATGCAGGGCCTCTCGGGTGCCCTCCTGGTCCAACACTGCCTCCCTTCCTGCAGAGTAGGCTTGCAGAGTCTTGGTGAACATCTAGGCAGTGATCCCTGGAGCAAGACAGGAGGGTCTCTGAGTGGAGATGAGCTCCCACCAGGAGCTTGCCTGGTCCCCCATGGCCACGGGGGCAATGGGGGCTACTCTGCACTTCATCCACCCGGGTCCTCAGCTTGTGGTGCAGAAGGCAAACACATACTAATGGTGCTGCATGGTGATGAGGCGGCCCCAGAGGATGCTTGATTGAATCCCATCTTGCCCCTGCTTGCAAGCTGTGTCTATAACATCCTCTTTATAGATCCACCAGCCCAGAGATGTCCTGCCTCCTGCTTGTCCTGTTCCCTTTAACTACACCATCATTGGCATTTCAGTGTCATTCACGCCGTAATCTCGCAGATATCTGTTTCCTATTTGGATTCCCACCTGTCAGAGCACCTCTTTCCCACTGGCGGTATGGGTAGTGAATGACCTTCAGCCAGTGAATGGTTATAGCCTTAAGACAACACAATTAAACATGTTTTATTGCTTAACACACTGTGTCAGGAGCCTTAGTTGTGTTTTTGTTCCAGTCTTCTATCGTTTTCAGAAATGCCTGGAACTGTGACAGCTCAAAGCGCCCGTGTACTTCTGCTCCCAGGTAATCAATAGAAGGCCTCAAGGTATCTCACGCTTCTGTCAAATATGGGATTTTTAGCATTTCCAAGACTTTTTTGGTCATTGCCCTCCCTCTCCGACAGTTATCACGGCAAGGACACGGGGTGGCAGCGGAACAAAGCAGCCTGAGGCACCAGTGGGAGGGTCCTCCGGATGATTCCCAAGGAGAAAGGCATCACGGGCTGTGTCCTTCACTGAGGGCTCTGGTCACACCTGGGCCCCCCTTTGCCCTGGGGCAGCCAGTCATCATGGGGGGAAGCACTGGGATGGGATGGGACGGGATGGGATGGGGCAGAGAAGAGTTGGGGTCAGGACAGATGAACGTGGGAGATGAGGCTTATGGGCTATTCACAAGACTGATTTGGGCTGAAAACCAGTTATTTTCATCAGTGGAGATACTGTGGTTTCCCTCAGCTGCTGGGTTGTTGTTCTGGTTTTACCTGTCTGCTGTTGTTTTTCGAAGAACCCTTGTGAATTAGATCCCAGCAGCAATTTACCTGTTTTTCAGAAAAATGCCTGTGTTCACAGGAGCTGCATTCCAGGATGAAATGTTGGTTTCTTTGGGTACAAAAGCTGTCTTTCGAGTTTAGAAAATTACTCCAGGTAAAAATTAAACATTTATGTATTTTGCAGTCTCACAAAGCTTGCTTTTTTCTCAGATGAAGACAATTCTCCGCTATTATCCCATTTGCATCATCACGGGCTGGGTTGCCCTTTGTCTCTCTTGCTGGGTCTCTGCTGCTGCCTTATCTTTTAGCACCCGGCTCAAAACCTCCGGTTCAAACCTCTGCCAGGCTGGAAGGGAGGCTGCAGACATTTTGAATAATATCTGATTTCCTTGTACAGGGTTCGCTTTCCGTTATGGCCTCTGAATGAATTATTCTTTGCTATTTCTTGAATGCCCACTCCATGCAAAGTCAGGCGACCTGATTTGTGTGAACTTTTTAACAAGCCCCCTCTCAGACCGTCTCACATTTATGTGTAAATGACTCCTCATTTCCCGAATCTCTACCCGATTGGCCTGTGTGATTGTTGTCATTAGCGGTTTTAACTGCATTTAAATTGTCGCGACCCGCCTGTGAGCTGCCTTGGTCAAGGAGCAGTTGTTTGACACATCCATCATTTCTGTCTCCATCTAACCTCCAGGTCTCCTTTGTGGCCAGCGGGAAATGCTTTCGGTAGCCACCGGTGGGCACGGCAGGGGTCTGCCCAGGGTGTGAGGTCTGTGGACACAGGGCAGTTCCCACAGGAATTAACACATTTTGCTGCTGACCAAACTCTTTTCCCACTCCTTCTCCTGCAGGAGCTGTTTGCTGCCTTCTGTGGAAGATCTCTCGGAGTGAGATGATGCTTGGTCCACACCTAGATTTGATGGGAGTTTTTTTTGCAGAACCCAGGACAAACTAACCAAAAAATGAAAGTGCAGTTGCTAATTAGACTGAGATTGTGCAATTCTGGCTTTGCTAAAAAGGTTTCCTGATGGGAGAGGATGTCCCTCACCCCAAGCAGGAGGGTGATGCCCCTTCAGATCCGTGCCCCCGGTGCAAGGTGCCAGCTGTCCCCACGTGCCACCAAAGGCAGTGTGGGAGGCAGAGGTTGTTTTTTTTCATTAAAGTTTTTCTCATTAAAGCAGTGTCCCTGGGCCAGGTTCACCGCAGCGATGCAGGGCTGTGTGCAACTTGAGACCCTCTGCATTTCAAGAATTTTTCCTGGGGCTCTCGAGGCTCCTCTGCGGCTGCCGGGGGGTGCAGAGCCTGGAGACAGATCAGGACAACCTGCATTGAAAGCTGCTAAAATCCCATCACTCCCCTTGGCAGCATTTCGGTTCCTGGTGAGGTCAGGAGAGCTCTGCTTGGGGTGAGGAAGACCAAGCCTTCCTCCTGCAGCCATGCAAAGCCACTTCTGAAACAGAAGCAATGACATCCTTGAGCAGCCCAAGCCAGAGACCACTGTCATCGCTGTCCCACCCATGGGTCTCCCGGGCACCCCGCTCCAGGGAGCCTGGGTTTGTGGTGGATCCGCTGGACCATGATGCTCCAGAAGTGCCTTGGGTTGCACCTCCAATCCTCCAAACACCTCTGTTCCCTTCCTCCTTCTGCTCCGTGTCCCCTCCCCAGGACCAGACCAGTTGCTACCTGAGCCCGGCTGCAGAATCATAGCATCACAGAATGGTTTGGGTTGGAAGGGACCTTAAAGATCATCGAGTTCCAACCCCCTGCCCTGGGCAGGGACACCTCCCACCACACCAGGTGCCTCAAAGCCTCATCCAGCCTGGTCTTGAACCCTTCCAGGGATGGGGCAGCCACAGCTTCTCTGGGAAAAAAAAAAAATCAGTGCCTGGAGCCCAGGATGGGCACGGGCTCTGTGGTGGCACCGGCTGGTGGCAAGTGGGGAGGCCACGAGGAGCCAAAGCCATCATCCTTGATTGGAGAATCCTGACACAAATGGCAAGAGAAAAACAAATAGGGAGGGAAATGAACAAATTATACCGATAATTGGTTTAAAAAATGCATCAAAGAAAAATGATATCCAATAATACTGCTGGTTCCTAATGAATGTGTGTGTAATAAAATCAGGCTGTTTGGGCCGTGGTTAGCCCTGCACTTCACATCCCCAGATTAAAAATGGAACATCTGTGATGATTTAATTTACATGTTAATAACAAACAGGCCTCCAGAAACCAACGAATAAATGCCTTTTATTGCCGGCGTATCTTTTCCACTGCAGCTTGAATGAAAACTCTGGTAATTAATTGTTTTAAGCGATTCTATTAAAAAGTGTCTGGAAGTGCTGTGTGCCGAATGTTTATGTGGGCAGGCAGACGAGAAGAATACAGACGAGGAAGCAGCCTGCTAATTATGTGCCTTTTTAAAATTCACTGCCTTAAAGACATGGGATACTTTTAAACATGGAAGTCGACCCGGGCACATTTATTTTTCTCCATTGTTCCTTTCCAGTTGAAAAGTTTGCAATTTAAAATAAATAGCAAATCCTGATGTTGCCGTGTTCCTTCACGTGGTGAAATGGAGGCAAAAGCAACCGCTGTGCCCGGACACACGGGTGTTGGGGAACGTTGGGATTTGGCTGCGGGGTGGCCATGTGTCCCCTGCGAGCGTTGCCACGTGGTGGCCTGGGACGTGGGACGTGGGACGTGGCACCCCTGGCCAAAGATCTCCTGTGCACGCACCAGCTCTGCAGCAGCAGCTGAAGAACGGTGAGATAATGGCATGGTGGCTCCAGCCTTTCTCCCAAGATGTGTTTGTTTTCAAAAGGAAGCTCTTTCAGATGCTCGGTGTTCGGAAACAGAAGGAAGGCACTTAAGATGTCAAAATGCAGAGATAATACTGAAACACTTCCATTTCTCAAGCCCTGCAAAATTCAGGATGAGGGCTTGGGTTTTCAGTATCAGTCAATCCTCTTCTCCTTGGCAAGTGAAATCCAGGCTGTGCTTCAGGCACCGCTCCTCCTTCGCATCGTGCAAAGCACCGAGCTCCAAAGATGGAGAGATGCTGAATCTGCTGCAGGGGAGGGCTCAGAGCCCAGAGGGTGACCATAATGCTGGATGCAATTTGAGGTGTCGGGCCCCCTGCCGCTGTGGGCACCCCACATTCCTGCCGGCAGGAGATGGAGCCAAGCAGCACCGAGCACTTCCCAAGCTCCAGAGCCAGAATTCACACACCTGGTACCCAGGAGTGGGGCTGGGCTTCTGTCATCTCAGGGTGCTGCCTGTAAAGCTACCTTCGTGCCCAATGTATTCCCTTAAATGAACGTCACAATTGCTGTTTTATCATAAAATGTGTTCAGTCTGTGTTGCAGAGAGCATCTGTGGGAGGTGAAGCTGCTACCCTGGGTAAAGGACACGCTCTACAAGGAGAGGTGGCCTTATCTAAGAAACATCAGCCGTGGGAGTGCGTGGCATCGGTGATGCCATGCTGACGATTGTAGGGATGCTACAGGCACTTGAGATTGGCACTGGCTCTGCCATCGGCCACTTGCCACTTTACCTCATGCTTGTCTTGCCACATTGGCCATGGGGCTGGGGACTCGGTTTGCAGCAGAGCTGCCCTCACTGCTGGCTCTGGAACAACAGTCACCAGGACTGGAACATCTGGGAAAAACGTCACACAAACCCCACACAAACCACCCCACGGCTGTGGACCCAATTAAAGCCTGAAACCAGAACGAAGCAGTTGGGTGAACACGGCGTCCAGGCTGCCAGCAGCCTGTCAAACAGCCCCACGGTGTCACAGCCCCTCTGCAGAAGAGCTGGAGATGCTGGGAGGCTGGGAAGGACCAGGGGCTGCAGCGGCAGCGAGGTCTCTCCTGCATCCAAAGTGCCAACACGTGGCCGTGGGAGTGAGTGCCGCAGTGGAAATCTGTCACCTCTGCAGCCCGAGACCCCCCCTGCACTACCTCCTGCTGGGGGCAAAGAGAAATATTCCCCTTTTCTTGTACCTCCCACGATTTTATGGTTCAGCCCAAAGTAAGCAGAAAGCTAAAGAAATCGAGAAGCGTCTTTTTTACAAAATGAAACAGTGGCAAAGTGTCTGGATATTCATGCATATAAAATGCTGGCCCCCACGGTGACAGCAGTCCCCTCCGCAAGGCAGCTCATCCGCCCTCCAAAAAAGATGACAAGTTTGCAGGGGTGTATTGCAGCTCTCCTCATTATCCACCGAGATGAGAGGAGGACTCTTCCTCAATATTGCTAATTAGGTTAATCTGCTTGCTAATGTTTTGCTTTCTGCTATGATACACAGCAGCCAGTTTCACAGACAAACTCTGTCCTGTATTTGTGTGCTTTCGGTTTGAGCATCCTTTGTATGAAGAACAAATGGAAGCTCTCAATGAAACTTTTTGCTCTGATTTGATATTTTTAGGCCTTTTCCTTGTCCTCAGGTAAACCGACACTACGTGGAAGCAAACGAACGTAAATATTCCAGCGCAAGCTTTGCTCCCATTGTTATTTTTGCACTGGAAAAGGGCTCTTCCTATCAAATGGTACTTTTCCTTTTCTCCCTTGATGGTGGCTCATACCTGCAGATCACACACAAAACCTCCCCAGGTCCTTCTGAGGTCCCTCTCTAAGCACCATCAGTGCGAAGAAGCAGCTTTTCACGTGGTGTTTAACGGACAATGTCCCGACCCCATGGGGTGAGTAGGTTCCATTTGTGCAGCACATCCGTATCTGCTCCCAGAAAACCTGTCTGGGTGACTCTGCTACTGCCTTTGGCTTCCAGAAATACCCCTTTGAATAAACAAGCTGTTTCCTCAGCTCGCTGCGGGTTGCGAGGATCACAGGCTGGCTCCAGGCGATGGCAGGGGCTGCGTTTCCCTTCATTAAAAACACTCTGTACGAGCACAAATGATCGCTCCACAGATTACCATGAAAATGAAGGGGAGCTGCAGATTCAGATCTCTGAAGCTCTTGTCCTGGTGCTTCCGGGAGGGAGAAGAGATGGCAGCCAAAATCTAGCTGCTCCCTGAGCACAGGGGACTACCATTCCGGGGGTCCTGGTGGCCTCAGGAGCCCATGTTGGCCATGGGCAAGGCTCAGGTGAAGGTGGCTGGTCCTCACCCACAGCAAACTGTGCCGTGGACCTGTCACCTTTGCTGGCCGTGCCATGGTGTTGCCACAGACAGATGGACAGGGGGCTCTGCCTCCTCCCTGTCTGGACACCCAGGTGCCAGACACCAGTGACCGCGGCCAGCCTGAGCTTGGGTGTTTGGTTGCTGGTGAGAACCATCCGGTGGCACAGCCCAGGTGTCCCAGTGTCACTGTCACCCCGACCCAGCCACAGGTGGGGATGGGGAAGGCAGGGCTGGGGACCACGCGGGGCAGAAACGGCTGGGTGGGTTATTTATAGCGGGTGGCAGGAGGACAATCCTTCCAAACTAAAAATTACTCCTAAACCGCAGCATAAATTTCAGCTGACAGCAGCCAGCTCGTGAAGTAAATGGGCAGGAAGCTGAGCGGGCTGCAACACTTCTGTTGTTGTTTGCTATTAAAAGATAGGGGCAAGGAAGACAGAAAAAAAAATATCTGTGAGGTGTGGGATTACACATTTCTTGGAGTAATTACACCCACAACTCTACTGGGGTGACAGGGAGCTCCCCACAATCTCCACCAAAGAGGCTACAGACTAATGTGCTCTAATGAGAAGGGAAGACTGGGGTTTTTTTTTT